>JARHVA010001251.1:3630000-3695000 GCA_037957365.1 Torreya grandis | reverse complement strand
GGGCCACTATTTAAGATTAAAATATTTAGAATGTATGAATCTTATGTGTATTTTGGAAGATGACCTACTTGTTAGGGGTTCTCACTTTTGTAATTTATTGAATTATAATAAGGATATGATCTCTTTAGTCTCAACATGGAAAAATGGTAGTAGTATACAGGTTAAATTTTGGAAAGGTTCTAGGATTTCAGAACATCCTTTATATTTTTTAGAACTTCAGCTACTTGTATAAGTGCTCATAAAAAATAAATATGGTATCAAGGTTCATGAGTACTAGTAGATTACTGAAGGTGTTCAAAGCTAATAATATCTATATATTGTTAATTTAAATGATGAGGATAATATCATTATGTCTAATTTAAATAATGTTTTGAGAGCTTATCACTTATCAGTAACTATAAATGAAGAAAAAATGGTTTTGAAATAATTCTTTGATGGTTAATATCAAGTGAAATTTGATTATAAATTGATGTCTCAGGTTGCAAGAAATATTGTTAACTAGGATAGGTTATGGGATAAATATTTGATCCCCAAAATCAGCTTAATTTCATGGGTGATTGTTCAAACAAAATCTTAATCATAGATAATTTAAGAAAAATATGTATCATCTTGATCAATAAATATCCCCTATGTTAAAATAATAATGAAACTATTTTTTACATGTTTATGGAATGTCCCAATTCCTTAAAAGTTTGGAGCTTATTTTTTACTAAATTCAATGGCATATGGGTGCTCCCTAGATCTTTGTTTGAATTGTAGTAGGCCTAGGAGAGTCCTTTTCATAATGTATTTCTAAATAAAATTTATAAGCTCACATTCCCTCACATTATTTAGAGAATTTGAGGTGGAAAAAATAATAGAATCTTTAAGATTATAAAGTGCATGAGTGTAATTCTTTGATAAAAGTTTTTTTCAAGATGTGAAAATTTTCAATAATTTACCCAAAAAAAAGGAAAATAATTGCTATTATATGAAAAAGAAAATGGATCTAATTAACAAATTGAACCTTCTTGCTAAGATAACAATGATCTTAGAGATGAAATTAGAAAGAAGGACCAAATGTAAACCTCCACCTATGGGATGGTTAAAGCTTAAATTTGATCGGGCATTCAAAGGAAATCTAGGTCCCCCAATAAGAGGTTATGTTCTAAGCGATCTTCAAGTAAGGTTTGTGGCTTCTTATGTAGGGGACATGGGGATCAAGTCAAACTATTGGGAAGATGCACTTGCTACTTTATGTGGTTTAAAACTAGCCAAACAACTTTGAGTTCAACTTCTCATCATAAAGGGGGATTATTTAAATATAGTGAATTCTCTTTCAAGGAAAATTATAGTTATTTGGACAATCAAACATGTTTTGGATGAGCCAATTTCAATCTTAGACTCTAGATAGGAAGTGGTTATCCAATATGTATATTGGAAATGCAGTAATAATGCATTTTGGTTCACTACCAGGGGTTTTGGTGTATTAAAAATGTCTAACTAGACTGTTACAGTAGATTTTCCTCAAGACATTGGATAAAATATTTTATTTGGCTAATTATTTATTTAGTTACATTTAATTCCATTGTTCTCTCCATTGTTTCTAAAGAGAAGCTTCTAGATACTTGGAAGTAGTAGGAAAAGTAAGACATATCTTATTGAAGGCATTGATGGGATTGCTTTGGGTATTTTTGGGCAAACTATTTATTGGATTTGAGAGAGCCTAAATATCCCATTCTTAAATGTGAATAGATACTCTTAGATAACATTTTTAGACATGGGGCTACGTAATAGGATTGAGCCCAAAATTTTCGATGAAGTCAAAAATAATAAGAAAATATGGGATGTTCTTCAGAAAGGGGATTTTTCAAGGTTCATGTAAATAATTTAATGACATGATCGGCATGTGTCAACCTTAATTATAAATTATTATGATAATATAACCTTTAATATAAATGGCATTTTGCTTGAGGTGTGTGAAGAGCTGATAGCTCATGCCACTGGTTTGGCGCTGTAGGTGACTGAAATTTTCAAAATGTTTAGGGAGTTAAAGAAGGAGAAATATATTTTCCTATTGGAAGGTGAAACATTGGAGGTTCTACATAATAATTTTGACCAAGAATATTTTCTAGGAATTTATGGGGAAGTAGCATTGCACCTAATGCAATACATTACCCTTGAAGGTAGATTCAAGTAGATTTCTAGTCTTTATCTTTTTTAACTATTTCATGCATGCCATTCCCTTGAATTTTCCATTTTATATTCTAATCTCTTTGGAGTCTTCTATTATTAAATTCAATAAGGGTAAATATTTTTGTACGTAGATATGAAGAGGTTATCTTTCTTATTTAGAAGTATTTTGGGGGGATGAATCAAATTACACTTGAAATTCTTATCTCCATAAAAATAAAGATGATTGGAAGCCTATGGATATTATAAAAATGAAGAAAATATGGATTAAATACCCTGGTAGTAAATCTTCTAAAAATAAAGATATTAATGATGTTAAGAGTAATCCAAAACCTTAAGAAATAGGCATTAAGAATCATTTGAGAAGTGCAGCCAAAGAGCCACCTACTTGTAGTAAGAAATAGGTTTTCATTGGTAAAATAGGGCAAACAACTGAGAACTCAATTATGGTTGAGGAAGATATTTTTGGAAAAGAAAACATCAACAATTATAATGATTTGGAAAGGGAGAACTAAGTCTTATGGTTTTATAGATGATGCTTCTTCCATGCATAATTGTATATTACAATTTATAATTTATTCATCAAAGTATTCTCGATGTGACCAGCATTTACATATTAAGTTAAAGCCAAAGTAAAACGAGCCACCTCTTATTAGTCCTTTGCTCGCATGCATAGCAAGGGTCCAAACAATTATTACTTTCTGCTCTCTATGTTTATAAATAATACTAGCATTTACTCTGATAGTGTAAGGAAGTGCGGAGGGGATGTAATGTTTTGTTGTTAAAATGTTTGAATTTTTTTTCCTTTATATTTATATATGAATATATATTATTAAATTAAATAAAAAATTGATGGTACTATTTTTATGTTTAATATATTTTAAAATAAAATAAAAAATTAAAAAGTTAGGCATTTTATAATTTAAATTTTTATTATTTTTAAATTATATTAAAATTAAATAGAATATAAAGTATTATTCATTTGTTTGTTGTATTTAATGTTTACTTATCTATACAATTTTGTGTTTATTACTTTATTTTTTAATTATTTTTTCAATTAAAAAAGAAAATCGTGATCTCAACCACTACTCCTATTCCAATCTCTTGCACCCCCACCGTTGGCATGTTGCTCATGCGCCTGAATTTTCCTTCCATCCACCTGTCTTCTCCCTTACACCAGCCACCCGATGCCTACTCCAATCTCCCATTATCCACCTCCATCCATGCCATCTATCTACCCCTTATCTATCTACATTTTACTTTGTCACAGCTAAATCCTCTGCATGCTCCACCATACGTGGAGAAAATGGTTGCAGGTGACCAATTACAATGAATAGTTATTCATCCCGATCACTTCACCTTCTCACATATGAAATGCATATCTTAATTAACTATTGACAACTAACATTAAAATTTATTTGGATCATATGATCCCAAAAATAACCTCTCTAAATCTAAAAGAGACTAGAATATAATCTAAAAATATAGTCCCAAAAAAGGTACCATTTGTCCCTATGTATACCTTAGTTTTGATCAATTAATTTTAATTGCATGAATCCTTTCTTAACATGAGGATTAACATCATTCTAGGTATAGACATCCCCTCGAATCATTTTTGCATATACTACATTTGCATATACTACAATATGAGCATCATTATAATACTCAACTACATTGATCTCTATTTCCATGATAATTCAATGGCTATTAATGGACAATGGTACATATATCTTAATAATAAATAATATTAACCATATTTATCAATACTATTAATAAAAATTGATGTTAATTTTACAATTATTAATGACTGCTTGAAAACCAATAAATATTATATTCTCTCTATTAAATGATATGTCAAAACTTATGTAGTGAAAAACATCATGCTATAACTTGTACGCATCTCATTATTGATATCAAATAAATCAAAAACCACAATTTGGATTAAAAATGAAAATCCTATCAAGAATCTATAAATACTACTACATAATAATTTGCTCTCAAATCTTGTACTTATGTGGCTTTATCAACGTAATCAATTTTTTAGGCACATGCAAACCCTAAAATGAAAATGTGTTATGTCTTATATCACTAATGGTGAAAAATAATATTGCATTCATAATTTCCTCATAATTAAGTCATTTAAAAAGAATTATAAATAGTAAAGTGTTACAATTGACTAAGAATATGCATTTTACTTTTTATAAATAGTGAAGTGTTACAATTGACTAGGATATACATTTATATACTTTTCAATACATTTCTTTTGAAAATTAGAAAGAGACATCAAAATCCGAAATAACGTTTTGATTGATGTAAAATATTTAAAAACATATAAATCAAATATCAACATGTCTACCTTCTTACCGAAAAAATAAAATAAATAAAAGTACTATTTAAAAAGCTATAACCCTATAAAAATATGTAGTTTTAAAAAATAATTTTGAAATTAGAGAGATTGATCATATTGACTTATAATATGCCTAATATTTAATCAACTATTCTTGACAACCATATCATAAATAATATTTCAAACTGGAGTTGGACTCAAATTTGAATGTATATCACTTGTTATTTGCATTCAAACAAAAAAAATGGTACAAACGGAACTTGATCATGGGATATTTAAAATGTCTATGATCTTAAAACCAATGTTTATTTAGCGCTTCTACATATGCTTGTTATATATGAAATTTAAAACTTTGCATATATCCAATTTTATAAAAAAACAAGTCTAATAATGAACATAAAAATATTTTAATTTTTATTATAGGTGAATGGAAAAAATAACTAATAACTTTTTTTATTTGAAATTAATAAATATACTTTAAGAAGTAAAAATGGACCTAGACTTTGCAAACAACACAATGCAACATTTTAGTTTTAAGACATTGCAATCATGTTAGTTTCAAGATTTTGCATTCCTCACAAAAGAATGCAACGTTTTTACATAATAAATTGACATAAAATTATTTTTGTTGGAATATTGTCATTGATGTCAAAGGAACTCTTGCCAGAAGTGAATGTAATTAATTGTCAGAAGTGAATGAAATTGATGGTCAGAAGTGAATGGAAATGTTGACGGAAGTGAACAAAATTATTGATGGAAGTGAACAGAATTGTTACTGGAAGTGAATGGAATTGTTGATGGAAGTGAACAAAAATGTTGACGGAAGTGTCAACGAAAATGTCGATGGAAATGGCAACCTTGGCCGACCTATTGGGAAAAGTTGTGACTGTTTGAAAGGACCTTTTAACTTGAAGAGTCATGACCTTAATTTGTGGTTTTTCATGGATTATAAATAAGTACATAATGAATGGCAAAAAATAAGATTAAAAAGTGGAAGATATATAAAAGAAGAGCATAATTTTTAAAGGCAAATTTTTGTGAGAATATTTAAAAATAATCAACAAGTATAAGAAAGAGTATCGCAGTAAAAATACTCAAGTGTAGATCAAATCTGAAGGAGATAAAGCAAGTGCTCTATCATCTATTGTTTTGAAATAAAATTTTAGATAGAAGAGTGATTGTTTTGAAAATAAAGAAAGTGTTTTGGAATCTGTAAGACAAGATCAAAATTTCAAAGCTCCAGTGATAAAGAAAAGAGAACCATCAAACACCTAGAATAAGTAGTAAGAAGAATTCATGATTGTTCAAACAACATTCCATGCTAGAGATGAAGGACAATAATGGTTCAATGATAGTGGATGTTTGAGACACATGACTGGAGATAAAATTAAATTGATCTCATTAAAAAAGGTCAATGAGGGTACAATGAAGTTTAGAGACAACACTACAATGAGAATAATAGGAAAAGGTACACTTAGTCTTGATAATGGAAAAACCAAAATAGAAAATGTGTTATATGTGGAAGGGTTAAATCATAATCTTCTAAGTGTTAGCCAAATCTGTGATCAAGGACACAAACTCAATTTATTTTTTGAAGGTTGTGACATCAAAAAAAGAGACATGGGAGAACTAATTGTAGATGCTCATAGAACCACAAAAAACCTATACATGCTTGGATAATGAGAGGATAAAAATGTTGTTTAAGTCAAGAAGAAGAGAGTTGGCTACGGAATAGAAGGTTAGGGCACATAAATTTTGATAATCTTGTGAAAATCAACAACAAACAGGCTATGCGATATATGCCCAAAATAATGAAACCTTCAAGCACTCCATGCAAATAATACCAACACAAGGAGAAAACTAGAGCAAGGTTTAGAATGAAGGAATATTCAACCACCAAACCACTAGAGTTGATTCATATGGATCTTTGTGGTCCTACTAGAACTTAAAGCATGCAAGGTGAAAGCTACTTTATGTTGCTCATTGATGGTTGTACTAGAATGACATGGGTAGGCTTTTTAAAATAAAAATCAGAAACATTTAAAATTTTTAAAGCTTTCAAGGCATTAGTAGAAAATAAAAAAGAGATGAAAATAAAATGCCTAAATTCAGATCAAGGAGGTGAGTTTATTTCAAATGAATTCGTTGAGTTTTGTGAAGATCATGGAATTAAGAGACAATACTCAGCTGCAAGGACTCCACAATAAAATGGAGTTGTGGAAAGGAAAAATCAAACCATTCAAGAGATAGCTATAACTATGTTAAATGAATCTAAGCTATCAGATAGATTCTAGAGACAAGCAGTTAATACAACAGTATATATCTTGAATAGAGGGAAAATTAGAGATAATAATGACAAAACTCCTTACGAATTGTTGAAAGAAAGACCAACTTTAGTCAAACATTTCAAAGTGTTTGGAAGTAAATGTTTTATCAATAGGAATGAATAAAACTTGGGCAAATTTGATTCAAGAGCTGATCAAAGAATTTTTTGTGGCTAGTCTATTAAAAGCAAAGCCTATAGATGTTATAACAAAAGGCTACAAACTATTGTAGAAATTGTTAGTGTTAGAATATATGAGATCATGAATCAAATGTCAAAATAACCTTCCAAAGAGCCTCTAAAAATACCCAATCTTATAGAATAAGAAGGGGAGGAATAAAATGTAGAAACATTGAGTGAATCTGAAAGGTAGGACACTAAAGCACCATCTTACTTGTTTAGAAGAATCATGTTAAAATTCAGATCATTGGCAACATTGATGTTGGGGTACAAACCAGAGGAAAAATTATAAGTATACCTATGCATGTAAATTTCTCTTTGTTATCCAAGCTAGAGCCTAAGAATTTTTTTGTATCTAGTCATGATAAACATTGGGTAAACACAATGGAAGAAGAGTTAGATCAAATTGAGAAGAATGAGTCTTGGGAACTTGTGCTCATGGCAATGGACTAGAATGTGATTGGCACTAAGTGGGTTTTATGAATCAAATTGAATGAAAATGGCCAAGTCACTCGAAACAAAGCAAGGTTGGTATGTAAGGGGTATGTTCAAGTAGAAGGTGTAGATTTTGAAGAGACTTTTGCTCTTGTTGCTAGACTAGAAGTAATTCAAATATTTCTTGCATTTTCAATATTCAAAAATTTCAAAGTCTATTAAATGGATGCTAAATCAACATTTCTAAATGGCAATCTAGAAGAAGTTTAAATAGAACAACTAGAAGGATTCTTCTTATTAGAAAATAAGGATTATATGTGTAAGTTGAGGAAGGCTTTGTATGGATTGAAACAAGCTTCTAGAGCATGGTATCTAGGCTTGATAAATATGGATAAGACCAAGGATTCAAGAGAGGATATGTTGATAGTAATCTTTACATCAAAATTGAAGGAGATCACCACTTAATTGTTGTGGTATATGTAGATGATATAATCTTTGGAGGAGACAATGAGAAAATGTCTAAGATATTTGTCAAAGATATGAAAAGGAAATTTGAGATGTCCATATTAGGTGAGTTGTCATTTTTACTTGGTTTACAAATCTCTCAATCCAGCAAAAGAATATTCATATCCCAAAGCAGGTATGTGAAGGAGATGTTGAAAAAATTCCATATCAAGGAGTGTGCCCCTATTAGCACACCTATGGCTATAGGTAAGAAGTTGAGAAAAGATGATGAATCTCTAAATACTGATCAAACTCTTTACAGATCAATGACTGTGAGTTTACTATATGTGACAGCATCTAGGCCAGATATCATGCAAGCAGTAGGTATGGTTACACTATTTCAAATAGCTCCAAAAGAAACAAATGTGTAAGTCATGAAACATATTTTTAGATATTTAAAGAGAATCATGGATTATGGGTTGTGTTACCCAAGAGGTAATGAATTCACATTGGTAGCGTACATAGATTTAGTTTGGGCAGGTTGTGTAGATGAGAGAAAAAGTAAAAGTGGAGGAGCATTCTTTCTTGGAGATAGCCTAGTATCATGGTTGAGTAAGAAGCAAAATTTTATATCTCTATCTACAGAAAAATTAGAGTACATAGTAGTAGTGCTATGTTGTACACATGTTCTATGGAGGAAACAAACCTTGAAAGTTATCAAAGTAATGTATGATCATCCAATCTCCATATTCTGTGATAATACTAGTGCGATAAGTATTTTGAAGAATCTAGTTATGCATTCTAGAACTAAGCATATCCTTATATAGTATCATTTCTTGAGAGAATAGGTGGCAAAACAATAATTAAAATTATAATATGTTTCCACATCCGAACAGATGGCATATATCTTCACTAAGCCACTTCTAAAGGAAACATTTGAGTACTTACGATAGAAGTTGGGAGTAATTTATTTTGCTTCTTTCCACTGAAGGGAAGCATTAGCTGAGGGGGAGATAAGTAATAGCTCTTGGATAGAACCTTTTCCATTGATGTCAAAGGGGGAGAAGCACATAAAAAAGATGTCATAGAAAGGGGAAGCTATAGCAAAGAAGGATCCAAACAAAAGAGACAGTGCAATAAGGGGGATTAATTTTAGTATGTGGTTGCCATCAATGACAAAGGGAGAGATTATTGGAATATTGTCATTGATGTCAAAGGAATTGTTATCTGAAGTGAATGGAATTGATTTTCAAAATGAATGGAATTGATGGCTGGAAGTGAATGGTAATGTCGATGGAAGTGAGTGGAATTATTGATAGAAGTGAATAGAATTATTCTTGTAAGTGATCAAAATTATTGATGGAAGTGAATGGAAATGTTGATGGAAGTGAATGGAAATTTCTTTGGAAGTGTTGATGAAAATGTCGACGTAAATGTCAACCTTGGCTGACCTATTGGGAAAAGTTGTGACTGTTTGAAAGGACCTTTTCACTTGAAGAGTCACAACCTAAATTTATGGATTTCCATGGGTTATAAATAAGTTCATAATGAATGGAAAAAAATAAGATTCGAAAGTGGAAGATATATAAAGGAAGAGAAAAAATTTTAAAGGTAAATTTTTTTGAGAATATTAAAAATAAAAAATCATCAAGTATAAGGAAGAGTATAACAGTGAAAACACTCAAGTGTAGATCAAATCTAAATGAGATAAAGCATGTGTTCTATCATCTGTTATTTAGATAACAAATTTGAGATACAAGAGTGATTTTTTTGAGAAGGTTGGTGCCTTCATTTTGAAGAGATTGATGTCTCTTGATGAGTTGGTGCTCGGTGAAAGGGGTTGGCATTCCTCTAGGTTGGTGCCTATAAAATTGTTTTTGGGTTTGGTGCTCCAGTAGGTTGGAGCCTAGGAATATTTATAGTAAGAGAATTTCTCTATGGTTTTCTCCTAAAAGGGTTTCTACACAAATCTCTATCTATTTACATTGTGTGGTTTTGTATTGTATTCTTTAATTGCTTTAAATATATTAATTGTTGAGTAATTTGAGGTTTTGGATTTAAGATTAATAGTCAGAAGTGAAAAATATCTTATACTGATTCATCCCCCCTCTTAGTACAAGCTTGTGCTTAACAATTTTAAGAATACACTAACCATAAATGAAAGTTCCCTCACACGAGTCTTGATTATTCTTGGTAGTAAAATCATGCACATGTTAAGAAGATGATAAATTCCATCATACCCATGAATGTTCTATATATTATAGAAAATGTTATATCTAATTGACTCTCAATGCCATGCATCTAGAGGGTTTTATACGTCAAAAGATGGATTACAAACCATCATGATGATCATCAAATAAACTACAATCCTTTTAATAAGAATATATATTTAAACTATAATTAACTAAAAAAGTTACACTAACATGTCATAGCATTACCACTTCAAAATCCTTTGCAAAATCCACCGTATCTGGAGAAAATGGATGCAAGTGACCAATTATAATGAATAGATTTCCATCTTGATCACTTTACCTTCTCTAGTATGGAAATTATTTATCACTGTCCACTATGAATGACACTTCCATTATACTCATCCTTGCCCATTAACAAGTATCAATAGTGCAAATTGGTACGTTTGGCATCTCCCAGATCCATATACTAATATGTGATATGATCCTCACTATAAATTACCTCCAATGTAATTATGGATTTTTAATTTTATTTGATGGATTTAAATTTTTCTAAATAGTTTAATACATTTGATTAATTGTGTGGAAAATTAAATATGTACAATGTTATTTTGGAAAAAAATAGATATGGATATTTAGGTTTCCCATTTATGTAAATTAATAATGTTACATAGTCTTACATAAACATTTTATGTAATAAAATTCAAACCTTTTATTGTACTGGCTCTCAAACACCTTTTCATATAACTACACATACTTATTATTCTCTCTAACATTATCATTACAAATGATTTATGGTTAATTGTAATTACTAACATTAATTTTTGAGGTGTCTCACATATGAGATGCATATCTTAATTAACTAATAATAACTAACATCAAAATGTATTTGGATTATATGACTCAAAAAATCTCTCTTCATCCAAAAGAGACTAGAATATAATCTAAAAATATAGTCCCAAAAAATGTAGTAATTGTCTCTATGTATACCTTGGTTTTTATCAATTAATTTTGATTACAAACATGAATCCTTTCCTAACATGAGGATGAGCATCATTTTAGGTATAGACATTCCCTGAATCATTTTTACATATTCTATAATATGGTCATTATGATAATACTCAATTACATTGAGATATATTTTGTTGATAATTCAATTCCTATTAATGGATAATGGTACATCTATTCTGATAATAAATAACATTAATCAAATTTATCAAAACTATTAGTATTAGAAATTGATGCTAATTTTATAATCATTAATGACTGATTGAAAACCTATATATATATATATATATATATATATATATATATATATATATATATATATATATATTATATTCCCTTTGTTAAATAATAGGTTAAAACCTATGTAGTGAGAAAAATCATGCGATACCTTGTATGTTCCTCATTAATGATATCATATTAATCAAAAACCACAATTTGGATAAAATTATGAAAACCCTATAAAAAATCTATAAATATTACTATAAAATAATTTTATATCAGATCTTGTAATTCTCTAATTTTATTGGCATTATCAATATTTTTGAGGACTTGTAAACCTTAAAATAAAAATGTTTTGTGTCTTATATCACTAATGGTGAAATATAATATTACATTCATTGTTTCATAATAAATTAATCTATTTTTAAAAAAAATAATAAATAATAAGGTGTTAGAATTGACTAAGAATATACATATTAGACATTTTATATGGTTTTCAATACATTACTATTGAAAATTTCAAGGAAACATATAATCCCAAAATAATTTTCTTGATTAATGTAAAATATTTCAAAACATATAAATCAAATATTAACATGTCTACCTTCTTTAAAAAAATTAGTAAATAAATTAAAAAAATTTAAAAAAAATATCTAACCCTAAAAAAATGGTGTATTTTTATAAAAAATAGCTTTGAAATTAGTGGAATTGATTATATTGACTTATAATATGCTTAATATTCTACAAACAACCCTTTAATCAACTATTCTTAACAACCATATCATAAATAATATTTCAAACTTGAGTATGACTCAAATTTTAAGGTATACCACTTGTTATTTGCATTCAAACCAAAAAAAATTGGTATAAATGGAACTTCATCTTGGGATATTTAAAATGTCTGTGCCCTTAAAATCATCCTTTATTTAGCTCTACTACATATGTTAGTGATATATGAAATTAAAAAAATTTCATATATCCAGTTTTGTAAAAAAACAAAGTCTAATAATGCATATAATTTATTTTTAATTTGTATTATATATATTTTTTTAATTTGTATTATAAGTGAATGGAAAAAATTATTGAGATTTTTTTTACTTAAAAATAATAAATAGATTTTAAGAAGGAAAAAGGGATGTACACTTTTCAACCAACACTATAAATACATAGTTATTATTACAATAATAAGATTTCAAAGATTTTATATACTTTTCAATCAAAATTTCAAACACCAAAAAATAACAAGTAGATGACATGCCTTTGTCAATTTTCCAATATTTTTCCCATCAAATGGAGAATTTTAAAAATATATGGCATGTTCCATCATGCCATTCAGTAGATTAAAATTATGTTGATAATTTTATAGCCATTTTAACATCACTTTAAGTGTTTTTATCATTGTATAAGATTTCCCTTTCGCAAAACAAAACTAGATGTAAGATTTCCCATTCGCCATAAAAGAATGTACCTTTTTTTACATAATAAATTAACATAAAATTATTTCATGAATAAACCAATCATAAATGAAATTTCTATAATACGTTTTTTGATAATCCTTTATAGTGGAATCATTCAACTACTAAAAAGATGAAAAATTCTATCATACTCATGAATGTTCTAGATACTTCTAGAAACTGTTATGTCCAATTGACTCACAGTGTCATGTATTTAGAAGGTTTTATACCTGATAGATGGATTAAAAACCATCATCCTCATTAAATTGAATACAAACCTTTTAATTATAATATATATTTAAATTATAATGTTTAAATAAAAAAGTGACACTAATGTGTCAATAAAAGAATTATTCTAAAATTCTCTTCTTTAAAATTTTTACATCTTCATAATTTCATTTAAAATTTTATACATCTTCATTATCCCTTTATTTTTACTAAATGTTAACAAATTTAAATTTAAATTTAAAAATAATTAACGTACTTAAAACCATTTAAACTAAATATCATTGTTTCCCAACCCAAAAAAATGATTCTTTTATGTTCTAATATAAAAAAAATCCAACAATTAAAAAATAAATAGATAATATATAAATTTATATTTTAATGATTTAAATAATTATCAATATTTTTTTATTCCATCGCTTTAAAAAAATATAAAAATTCATTATCAATTTGTACTTGAGCTTCAACATGTAATTAAATGAAAGAAAATAAATAAACTAGTGACAACTCTTGACCTTTCTTACTGAATAAGCACATGTAATTGTAAATATTTATAATATATCTTTATAATATAGGCATTACATATGTCTAATGGTTTAGTCTATATATATCTTATTGAAGACATTAAAATAACAAGATTTGTTTTCTTTCCTACTAGTTTACCTAAGTCTTGATACATTATGGGATGCTTTACAACAGATTGAGGAGGAATATAATGATGACATGATTATGTCTTATAAAATTGTGGAGAATAGAAGTTCTACAAAAAATGGTTTGATTTAGGATCAACTAAAGAAAAAATGTATTAACACATTAGAGGCAAATGTAATTATAAATTTAATCATTCTATTTCAATAAGTTGTCTTTAAGGTGTTGGTATATTATTTTTCTATTATTGGTTGAATTAGAATTACAAAAAATAGAAAGATTTGAGTGGAGTGCATATCAGAGGGAATTTTATTTGTAGAAGTTGTGGAAAAAAAACAAAATTTCAATTTTTGAAGATTCACGTAAAATTAAGTAATCATATCAAGAGTTATTTGTTTCATTCCCACTGGAAACAAAATTTGAGTACCTTCATTTTCTTGTTGTTGAGATTATTTATAGTCGATATGGAGAAATTTTAGAAAAATATAAGAGGGAAACCAATATAAATGGAAAACATGCAATGTGATTGAGCAAAGAGCATGTAAACAAGTGAAAATGAATATGTTTTTTTAGTATCAATGATGTAATACATCTATGAATGACGGCCCCTCTATTTCATTGTATATGTTTTTGATGATTACCACAGTCATCCTCTCACATTTTTTATGTGTAATAATAGGTGAAAATAACATATGAAGATAATATCATCTACCAATCACTTAGAGAGTATATAATAACATATTATCTATTACTTATCACTTGAATTACATAAAAAATGATATATACACATGAAATATGTTTCTTGATCATCCTAATAATTTTAAGCATTAAACTATTTTAGCAGGCCATGCTACAAGGGCTGAATGTTGATGATGTCCATACAAGTAGGATCCACGTTCCTTGTCATACTGACCACAAGATTTATGAAGAACAAATACCAAGAGTTATATGTGTACACATGTTATGCTGTGAAAGGTAGAAAAACAATAATAAATTTGATGTTATCTCTAAGGCAGATGGTAATAAGCTCAAATCTAAACAACTAATATTAAAATATTTTTGGCCTAATTTGAACTCAACGGTCGACATTATATATCAGTGAATGAATTTCAAATTTTTTAGACAATTCGATGACTAATTCATATTTAGACAAAAATCAGGCAATAATTTACCAAAATAAGATTGTCTCAGGTTAATTCCCATTACCATTGTCATTATTTGTCAAACCATTTACATTAAAACTACTAAATTAAATAAAATTTAAAAAGAAAAGCATAAAATCCATAATCATATATAATATCTATTTGTAAACCAATGGGAATAACTTCAAAAATTTTACGGAGGATATCTAAAACAATGACAAAGGGAATTGTGGATACGTTATTCCTAATGACACCTCATGAAAAATTCCATCTTTACATTCCATCATAATGTGATATATCGAAACCAAGAAAAATAGGTCCTTACTAAGGCAAATCTCTCGTTTGCAACCATGCTCTCTCTCTCATAAATATGATCTCCTTTCAAAACTTTAACCACCTTCTCATAATTTACTTTGATCGATGATTGTTATTTCGATATAAAACCAAAATGATGAATACAAGCATCCACATAAGCTAAACTATACTTAGGTCACTATGGTTTGGTAAGAATTGTAGTGAAACTAAATGCTATGTAAATATATGAAAATTGACTATGTTTGATAATTGATTTTAATTTTTTTTGTCAAATATATTTTTGGTTTTTTTATTTTAATATTTTTGTGTAAAAAATATAATGGTGTTTTGAGATAATAATTAAAAAAATTATTTAAAATAGAGACAAAAAAAAGTTGCATATTGTCTCAATGTGAGTATCTCTAATTATTATCTCAAACAATCATCTCTTTAAAGAGGCTATAGAATACTTCTTATTTTCTCTCTTGAGAGACGATATTATTTTTGTCTCTTGAGAGATATTATCTTTTTGTCCCTCAAGAAACGATATAAAATACTATTTTTTTAATATTTCAAGAGACAATAGCATTTATTTCTTTCAAGAGATAATGTCATTTTAATCATAGCTATTTGTCTTAGGAGATAATATGAGTTTAATGAGTTATAAAAATAGAAAAAAATCTTTTAGTAAATCCAATAGATTAGTATAGAAAATAACTTTGCTAGAATCTTGTTCCCACAAGTGGGTCTATAACCATTTTCATATATCAAATATACAAAATACAAGAGGGTGCCTATATGTCATTAACCATTAGAACTTAATAGTAGAAGGATGAACTTTGATATATTACTTCAAAATCTATCCCCATAACTATGTGATTCATTTGGATGCTTTATGATCCTCAAGTATTTTTATATCTTCCTATACCAGTGTTCCATTTTGTAGCTACCAAATCAAGGGAAAATAAGGGTAAATGTTGTTAACTAATTTCTTCAAAATATATAATAAATAAAATTGTATATTGGAATAAACTATTAAGGATACCTAAATTTGCAAAGACAATGGCTCTTACTCTAAATCTATTTAAATTATTCATTACTTTTAACTAGGATCTGGTACAAGATCTCATCATTAAATCCCATAACATTGAACGTCCCTAGCACTCTACCATGGCATAATTCCAATGGATCTACATTAGGGAATTTATACTATTTAGATAAAAAAAAATTATATCTAATACAAAAACATTTCATTAGATAAAAGAAAATATTAATTATATGTAGTGATTTACATGCTTGATTTGAACTATTGGGAATAAGATGAAAGATAACATGAGTCAATATCGATGAGGGGATTGAGAAGTGATAATAATCAAAATGAAATTGGACCATAATTTTTATATATCTCCCTACCCAAAACCTCACATTCAAATGTGTATAGGATAAAGAATCTTGGAAACAAAAAATAAAGACATATTAAAGGTTATAAATTTGAAATCATTAAGACTATAGATGCTATCCTCACCAGACAAATTTGAATGATATTTAACACTTCACTCAAATAGAGATTTCCTAAATAATGGACTAAAAAACTACATAATAACTCTCTAAAAAGAACAAATGAGGATAAACCCCCCAATTATTGACAAATAATGCTTTTCTCTTACCTGGGAAAATTTTTAGACCCACTTTTAATACAAAATCATGTAAAATGATTATAGAATAATTTATAACCACTTTCAAACAGAACGTAAGTAAAATGGTTAAATGATAACATACTAGAATCAAGGGTCAAGTGGAATTACTAAGACATTATTCTAAAAATATTCATATTCTCACACGACGATTGATGACGATGTTTGAATTAACAAAGAAATTATATTTGTTTATTTCATTGATTTTAGAAAATTGTTTGACACTAGTTTTATTGGAAATATTTGCAAATATAAACATAAATATGAACTCCCATGATCTTACAATGATGAATAATAGACTATATGAATAAATCCCCTATGGTTTTTGCAATGTACATATATGGAGATAAATATGCTTAGAATAGGTAGGATGAGCAGGGATCAATCCAAAGAACTAGTACATCATATCAATACTACACTAATTACATAGTCCTACTAGCTAAACACCTTCCACATTTATAAAAATAGTAAAAGTTCTTTAAAGATTTTACAAAAAATTTATCTAATCTAAATTTTTTGTTGAAATTGAAGATCATCTTTGAACTATTAAGGGATATAATGAAGATATTATTACATATACATACAATGAAGACCTCAAAATTGTTATCTCCAAAATAAATCTAGATAAAGCTCCTAGTCTTGATGGTTTCCTTGTATCATTTTTTAATAATTTTTTGGACGTCATTGGTGATTATATGGTTGATGCAGTTAATGAATTCATTCATTACACTCAAATTCTAAAATAATTTATTGTAATTTTGTTATTTTAATTCCCAAGAAGGATGGAGTAGTGAACTTCTCTAATTTTTATCCAATCAGCTTATGTAACTCCATCTATAAGATGATCACTAAGGTCTTTTCTATAAGGTTACAAATAATTATGGAAGTGATTTTAGAGGCTCAACATGGGGGTTTTATCTTGTAAATACAAACTCAAGATGATATTATTATAGTTAATGCCTCAATCCACTCCATAGATAAGAGTACTAGTGTTGTTATGGTGATAAAATTAGATATGGCTAAGGCTTATGATAAACTTGGTTGGAAGTTTTTAGATAGAGTCATGAACTAATTTAGATTTTAGGCCAAATTCAAGAAATTTATTAGGTCATATATCTCCTCTTGTATGCTTTTAGCTCTTGTGAATGGAGTTTCTTGATATATTTTAAGGAGTGGTAAGGGAGTGAGACAAGAGGATACCCTATCCCCATTCTTATTCATCATAATGGTTGAATATTTGAGTAGATTTATCTCAAATGCAGTGGAAATAAAGGATGTAAATGGTTTTAATCCAACTAACTATGTTGATATGGTATCTCGTCAATAATTCACCGATGATACCATTATATTATCAAAGGATTACAACCAAGAATAAAGGGTGGTAAAAAAATTTGTTTTATGTATGAACAAGCTCCAAATCAAAAGGTAAACTTTGATAAGAGCTCTATTTTTTTAACACAGCTTTAGCTAGTTAAACTAGAATTTTTCAAATCTTGGGCTACCAATTCAAGCTTACACCTTATTAATATTTAGGCGTACCTCCTTTTTGAAATAATATATTTATTAATTCCTGGAATCCATTGGCTCAAATATTTGTAAGAATGTTCACTGGTTAGAAAGAAAAGTTTTTCTTTCTAGTTGGAAAATTATTGCTTATCAATAGTATTGTTTAGAGCGTCCGAGTCTGCCTTATTTCACTTTTAATCCTCTGTAAGTGTATTGAATAAAAAATTAATAAAATTTAGAGGAAATTTATATGGATAACTTCATAAGACATAAATTTATTTTTTTTAGTGGCCTAGGATAAAGTTTGCATTATAAAAATGTATAGAGGCTTAGACATTCAAATATAAAACTAGATGAATAAAGATCTTATCTCCAAATTTCTGTGGACATTTCTTAAAGGAAGTAGTACTTGGTCCACTATTTTAAGATTTAAATATTTAGAATGTATAAATCTTATGTGTATTTTTGAAGATGACCTACTTGTTAGGGGTTCTCACTTTTGTAATTAATTTAATACTAACAAGAATATGATCTACTCAGGCCCAAAATGGTGGATTGATAGTGGTATGCAGATAAATTTTTGGAAAGATTCTAATATTTTATAACATCCTTCCTATCTGTTACAACCTTGGCTACTTGTACAAGACCTCATTCAAAATAAATACGGCAACAAGGTTCATGAGTACTAGTAGATTACTAAAGGTGTTCAAAGCTAAAAATATATTTATATTAATAATTTAAATCATGAGGATAATATCATTATGACTAGTTTGATTAATTTGTTGAGAACTTATCACTTATCAGTAACTAATAATGAAGACCAAATGGTTTAGAAATAATCCTTTTATGGTCAATATAAAGTGAAAATATGGAATAACTTGATGTCCTAGGTTGAAATAAATGTGGTTAACTAGGATGTGTTATGGGATAAGTATTTGATCTAAAAAGTCAACGTATTTTTGTAGGTGGTTGTATAGAATAAAATATTAAGCATGGATGATTTAAGAAAAATATGTATCATCTTGATCAACATATCTCCCCTATGTCAAAATAAAAATGAAACTATTTTTTACATGCTTTTTTAACATCCCTATGCTTATGAAGTTAGGATATCTTTTCTTATTAAATTTAATATCATCATGGTGTTCTCTAGGTATTTCTTTTAATTGTGGTAGGGCTAAGAGAGTCCTTTTCATTATGCCTTTCTAAATAAAATATAGAAGCTCACATTCCCTCACATTATTCAGAAAATTTGGGGTGAAATGAATAATAGAATATTTAGGAATAAAAAATGCACATGTATAATTCTTGCTAAAATGATTTTTGGGGATGTTATGGAGGTTTTCAATAATATGACTAATGAAAAGTTAAAGGTGAAATGGATCTTAATTGGAAAATTGAACCTAATTGCTTAGATAAGAGTGATCATATTGATGAAATTAAAAATAAGGACCAAATGAAAACCTCCACCTATAGGATGGTTAAAGCTTAAGTCTGATGGGGCATCTAAAAGAAATGTAGATCCTCAAGAGCAGGAGGTATTCTAAGGATTCATCAAGGAAGGTTTGTGACTTCTCATGTAGGTTACATAGGGATCAAGCCAAATTATTGGGTAAAATAACTTGCTACTTTATGTGGTTTAAAACTAGCCAAACAACTTGGATTTCAACTTCACATCATATAGAGGGATTATTTTAATATAGTGATTTCTTTTTCAAGGAAAATTTTAGCTATTTATATAATCAAGTAAGTGGTGGATGAGGTAATTTCAATCTTATACTCTAGACAAGAAGTGGTTATCTAACATGTGTATTGGGAAGGAAATAAGATTACAAATTGGCTCACTAATAGGGGCGTTGGTTGTTTGAATTGTCTAATTGGATTATTACAGAATATTTTATTCAACACATTGGATAGAAGATTTTATTTGGTTAAGTATATATTTAGTTACGTTTAATTTATTTTCACTCTCCATTATTTCTAAAGAGAAGCTTCTAGATATGTGGAGTAGTAGGAAAAGTCAGATATCTCTTATTGAAGGGATTGATGGGGTTGCTTTGGGTGTTTTTAGGAAAATTATTTATTGGAATTGTGAGATCTTTAATATACCTTGCTTCAATGTGAATAGATACTAGTAGACAACATTTTTATACATGGGGTTGCGTAATAAGATTGAGTCCAAAATTTTAGAGGAAGTTAAAAATAATGAGAAAATATGGGATGTTCTCTAGATAGGGGGTTACACAAGGTTCATGCAAATAATTGAAGGACATGGTAGGCATGTGTCAAACTTAATTGCTAATTATTATGATAATATAAAATTTAATATAAATGGCATTTTGGTGGTGTCTGAGGAGATGATAGCTCATGGCACTGGTTTGGAGCTAGAGGTGACTAAAATTTACAAAATGTGTGGGGAGTTAAAGAAAGATAAAGAGAGTTATATGTTGGAAGGTGAAACAATGGAGTTTATACATAATAAGTTTTACAAAGAAACTTTTCCAAGAGTTTTTGGGGAAGTAGCATTCCCCTTGATGCAGTACATTACCCTTGAAGGTAGGTTCAATGTATATTTCTAGTTTTTATTTTTCTAAAACTATTTTAGGCATGCCATTCCCTTGATTTTTTATTTTATATTCTTCTCTCTTTTCATTATTCCATTATTAAGTTCCAAAAGGGTAAATATTTTTTACCTAGACATGAAGAGGTTATCTTTCCTATTCATGACTATTTCAAAGTGATGAACATATTACACTTGAAATTCTTAATCCCCATAAAATCAAAGATTATGGAAAGACTATGGATATTAGAAAAATGAATAAAATATGGATGAAATATCTTGGTAATAAATATTCTAAAAATAATGATATTAATGTTGCTAAGGCTAATCCAAAACCTCAAGAAACTGGTATTAAGACTCATTTGAGAAGTGTGGCCATGTTTCTATTTCATTTTAGATCTTTTGTTTAATCAGTGAGTCCTTTTTCCTCTTTTTGTTTTTTCTTCTCTATGGGTTTGTTGATCATATGTTTTTTAAAAAAACCCCTCTTTAACCTTAATAAAAAGACATCATTTTATAGATAACATGAGAAAAAAGAAATAGAAGAAAAAATATTGATATGACTAAATAAACACTTAATAAAGATGAAGATACATATGTAGGTATTATCCATTAAATAAATAAATAGAATAATAAATATCCAACACTAAAAACCCCTTAAAGAGTAGCTTAGGTGGGAAAAAAATAAAAATAGGGGTCTTGGTAACAAGGCATGATGAGGTACCCATGTAAAATGAAATTCTTGAAAAGTAGAGTAAAAGGATAAAAATTAGTGGGAAAAAACTCCACACCGAAAGAGAGATAAATAAGAGAAGGTAGGACTAGAAACACCCACTAAAAGCTATAACTAATTGGAGCCACCCTTTGTCCTACAAAGCAACCTCCTAGAGTGATTATGAATAAGATGTAGATGCAATGAAGAGTGGATCAATATGAAAAGGTGAATGAATCTACCAAAGTATCTGATGAATTTCTAACCAAGGTGTGGTTCCAATATGAAGTATAAATGGAAACTACTCAATGATGTGATGGTGTATATAAAATAGAAGTGAAGGAGTGTGGAAGACCGCTCAATTGTGTAGAATACTTCCCAATGTTTGATGTGTCATGAATCAAATATCCTACTCCTTGGAATGCCTATGGTAGACCAAAATTAGGTGGATAAAGAAATAACAACTCAAAACATAAAATATGAGAAGGATATGGAGGACGTTGGTCCCCATCACTACTTTAGTCATTTTTGGTAGAGGATAAGTCATCAACATCAAAAATGTGCTTAAATTCTAAAGTGTCATCAATTATAGGGTAATCAGATGAATACTTTGAAAGAGGGGACAAACTGGGACAAAGAATATAGCTATCTCAATATCAACTAAACCCATGATAATGATATTGTCACTATGTAAACAGATGACATATACATAATTTGGAGTTAACTCAACTCGCATGCCCTAACGAAGGTGAGTAATCTGATAGACTGATAGGAGATTAGTTGGTAGTAAGGTAATACTTATAAAATTGTTAAATGTTCAACCAATAATGTTAATAGACCCTCTCCCAAAAACCTATGTATAAGTATATCACCTATTTGAATAGAAGACATGCCACATGGATTCAAAGAAGTGAATTCCATGTGTGAAGAAGCCATATGATGTGATACAACATAGTCAATAACCTATTTAGGATCTATAGGTACCACTACAACTAGATCTCCCCCCTTTATTTTCTCTTTTATTAATTATTTCCCTTTCATTTTTTCATTATCATTTTCTTTAGATTCATGGGCTGATTGAGATGGCTTGATAGCCACATGAACACCTATGTTCTTCCTCTCAAGAGGATTCGTGAGGTGATCAATATACTTTTTAAAACACTTTATTTCATCATTATTTCCCATGAAATACCCATATTTGAACCTCTCCTTTTTGGATTTAACACTATAAGAGGAAGTGTCGATGTTTGGTTTGGTGGTATGTTGATCCTTCTTGCTCTCATAATCTTTAGTGTTCTATTTCTTTTATTTTAAATAATTCTTAATTCCATGTCTCATAAGTAGAGTATGTGGTTTAGTGGACTTTAGTGTACCTATATGACTTAGTTTATCTTGTTCTCAATTCAAGTTAACAACAAACTCATAAAAGGAGGGCATAGTCCATGAAGTACCAAGTCATCTCTTGGTTGAATGGAAAGTGGAGATGAAAATAGAATAGTCAAGACCAAGTTTGGAAAGGATAGAGATGATAAGTTGTGAATCCTTTTTATCAATTTTACATTATTTTAGTTACATTATCAATGATCTAAGATTGGTGAAGTAGTCATGAAGTGTGTCAAAAATGATAGGACTAAGACTAATCAACTCATTTTCTAGTTCATGCCCTCTCATCTCATCCAAATTCCAAAAATGTTTATCTAGGCTGTTTTGTTTGATTCAATATGAAAGCATAGATCTGGTGACATAGAAAGATGGAAAACCAAAATATTCTTCACACTTGTCAAGCCATTTTTTGCTTCTCTATAGTGGGTTAAATTTATATACCCATAGTTATCCTATAGATTTTTTTTATTTACAAGGTGTGTGAAATGAAAGTTTTCCATTTAAGATTGTTGAAGGTTTTGATAAAAACAACTAAATTAAGATATATTATAGATAGTTTGGGTTTTTTTCAACAAAATGAGGAAATTTAGAAAGAAAGAATTATAATAATTTATGTACCCCGTTCAAATTATGCTTGACTCTCCTAGATATTGGCACTTTATATTTTAGTGTGTTTTACAATGTAAACACGTCCAATGTATGGGAAATGGAAAAATATGAACTTTAAAAATAGATGATGATCAATTTGAAACTACTGATCATAATTTATTACAATATTTTTGCAAATAAAGGGGTAAAAATTTATTCAAAAGAACCCAAAAACAGGAAGATTACAGCATCATATCTTGTTCTAAAAGTTGCGACAGGATGGGGATTAACCCCCCAGGAAGCCTATCCTGATCATGAATAGACCAATTTGGCCCATGTTCTGTGGCCCATTTAGCTAGACGGTCAGCCACACCATTCCACTCGTGGGGAATATGCCTGAAGGAAATAAACTTGAAAGCCAAACTAATTTGATGAATCTACTTGATAATCGCAGCCACCTGCCAATTCACATCATCAAAATTACAATTCCTCAACAAGTTAAAAACAACTTGTGAGTCTGACTCACAGATAATACTAAGCCACCCCTACTGACAGCAAATTTGCAAGGCTTCCAGGATAGCCAGTGCCTCCATATAATTGTTGTTATAATGGCCCTTATAAATTGAGAAAAAAAAATATTACCAAAATTGTTGTTCCTAATGCCTCCAATCCTAGCATCACCACGATTTCCTCTGGAAGATCCATCTACATTAAACTTCATAATACCTTCCTCGAGCGGAGTCTATTTCCCCAACCGGCTAATAAGACGCGGCCTAAGTCTGTTGGAAATCGAGGGGTGAGTGTGTTGGCCAAGACTGACAGTGGAGGGCATAACAGGGGATAGCCGAGATAAAACTCTAGCATTTATCATCTCCAATTCCTCACCCCTACCAAAATTAACCTGTATAGTCTCCTAGAGCACAATAGGGATCTTCAGCCATAGCTCCCTTATACTCAATGAACACCCTTGGAAAATTCCTCTGTTCCACTCAATCCAGAGGTTCCAAAGAAGAAAAGTTGGCCCAACAATCCACGCATTTTGCAAAATAGGCACCCTATTAGGAGGTCGATCCAGGCGCTGCCAAAATTCAACCAAGGAAACAATGTGCCAATAGGGGCGCTCCCAAGCTTCCCACCATAGATGCCACAATCTTCTGGTAAAGGACTAATGGAAAAAGAGGTGCTCAGCATTCTCCTCATTATCACATCAAAACATACAAATTGATGGACCTTGAAAACCTCTTTTGCAGAGATTATCCCAAGTAAGGTAGTGATTATAAGTTAGGGTCCAGACGAAGAAGTTGCATTTCGGCCAAGAGGCTGAATTCCAAATTCTCTTACCCCATTGGAAGTCAATTTCACTAAAACATTGCTTCATCAGTGCTAGATATCCAGAAGAAAATAAATACTGCCCAGTTGAGTCACCTCCCCAAGCCAAGATATCACTCTCACGTAAGGAGCTACAACCTATGATAGCTAGGAGTTGAGATAATTCCTACCTATTTTCCTCAGTTCCTCCTAGTAGCCAGTCAGACACATTCTTCCATTTATAAGCAATAGCAGACCCCAGATTAAAAGCTTCTTTATAGCGCTCAACAGTGTCCCATCTAGCAGCGCAAAATGCATCACACAGGGCCTGCAAATGGGGATGAGAGGAGAGGAGGGGTGGAGCTCCATTCCAAGAATCCTCCCAAAAAAGTGTCTCTATACCACTATTGTAGATCCAAAAAACCCTGGACTGCACCAAAGAAGCCCCCACTTTGAGTGTGTTCCACACCATCGAGCCATGCCCCTCCATGGGAAGCCTGGGAACCTCAGATGCAATAGCCCCTGGGAAATATTTTGATGACAAGATTAGGGCCCAGAGCTGAGATTGGTTGGTGCACCAATGCCAATACAACTTCGCTGCCAGAGCTTGGCTAGATAGGATAGCAGATCTGAGACCAAACCCCCCTCCTTCTTGGGCCTACACATAGTGTTCCAATTCACAAGACTCCATTTAGACTTTCAAAGATTGCCGCTCGAAAGAAATTGCAGAGACAAGCCATCGTACTCATGGAGGAAAAACATTGGGGCAGCCTAGACCATACTGTAGTAAATGGGTAGAGCTTGAATAATAGATTGCAGAAGAGTCACCCATCCAGCCGTCATAAGCCATCGGTGGGTCCAGTGATTCACTCTTTGCCTTAATTTATCCATAATATTCTGCCAAAACAGCTTGGGTTGCCTTTCGACCACTATGGGGACCCCCATATAAGTCACCAGAAGAGACTACGTCTGAAATCTAAGGATAGCCGTAATTCTACGCTGGATAGAGATAGGAGTATTAAAGGAAAAGATGGATGATTTATGCTCAAATTTATTACAATATTACTTTCATATAAATAAGGCCTATTTAATTAATATTGCACTAAATATTAAAAAATTTCCCTATGGTGAGAGTGGACCAAGCCTTCCAACTATTCATTGGAATGGGCATGTAACACTAGACCTCCTCAAAAAAGCTACAGTCTTATCAATTTATCATATGCACCCTTATGTTCCATTTAATTATAAACCTTCCACTCACGGGCAAAATAGAAAACATCTATTTACAAATTAACTGAAAACATGTTTCAATAAAAATTTAAGACATGATTAAATATTACATTTTGACTTATTCAAAGAGAATTAAAAGGAAAAATCTAGCACCAACATATGAGGAAAACCTCCTACAATGTTTGATTAAAAATCAAGGATTTCATTGATATAATTCCAATATGCAAAACTCTAGATCTATAACATAAAGAATTTGGGCGCTACCTTGGAAGGACAAGCTCAAGGTTGCTGAAGATTTTATCCACCATCCTTGAAATCCTCTAAGAAGTCAACAACTAGATCCTTCCCATCCTCTAAATGGTTAAACAATCTTTATATGTAGTAAATTTATGTAGGTCGTGTGTCTTCCAAAACACAAGAAAGGTTCTTGTACTCATTGTATATGAAGGTGTGTATAAATTATATGTTTGTTAGAAATGTAGGCCACTGTCAATGGAGGCTAGTTTATGTATAGAAAGATAATAACAAAGGAGGTACTACCTATGGGTGGAAGGTGATAAATCTTTGCTTGGTTGGAAGGCACACAAAACAATGACGCTAGAAGATACACCGACTTGAAGAGTTATTTAATGCATAATATCTATAAACCATCTTGTCAATTCACATGTAGATCAATGATATAAGTTTTATAATCCATTATGGATGGCATCAAGGAAGTATGAAATAGGGCATGGATATCACATACTAGATAGAACTAATTAGTAGATGCTAGATCAATAAAAAAAATTCTCAAAATGAGCATTTCTAAGAGGTAAGAGTATTCTTTGAACATAAACTTGTTATTTTAAAAAATAATGCAAATCTCAAAAACCATAACTATAAAAAATGACCAATGTTTTAGCAGAACCATATCTAATACCATATTGTATTTTTACTAAGAAAATGATAAACATGAGGCTACTAATAATTTCATAGATTCCAAAAGAGTAAAACAAGTATAATGTAAAAAGAAATAACTTTAAATAATACAAAAATGTGCTTTATATTCAGCAAAATGGAGAAATAACTTTACAATAGGTGTCTTATATAGGAAAAACAATATGAAACTTCCAACTTGAATCATGGAGTTAATTGAGAGTAGAGTAGTGGAGAATAAATATGTAACAACCACTTAACCAAGAGAGTGGAAAATAACTACCATAGACTAAAGAAACACCTAAGCAAGATAAAGCTGCATGTGTAGGGATTATCCACTTAATAAATAAATTAAATAATAAATACTTGACACCTACAGTTATAGTTATAACCCATATTTATATCTTAGTGGAAGACCTATTTACATTTAATTGATTATGGTGGACAACATATAATATTAGATAAGAATGATTCATCATCGACAAACACAACCAATTTTTAATCAGCCCATTGATATAAATTGATGCAATAAGCAATATAAATTCAAGATATTATATCAATAAATTATTGACAAAACATAATTTGTATAGATAAAATTTTATTTGGATGTGTGTGCATATTATATAATCTTAACCCTTAGCCAAAGCATAACATAAAAAAGATAAACCCATATTGGTTATTCAAAGACAATCTCAGAAATATACACATTGAATTTTTTGTTCAATAATATTAATAATCATAAATTTTATACCAATTTAGATGTGGTTTATTAAAGGTATCAATCTCATTATTTTTTTTCATGCAATCACAATTGTGTTCTTTGTCATACTAACTACAAGTTGCATAAAGAAAAAAAACAAATGGGTATATGTGTAGGTGTGTTATGATACAAAATGTCAATTATTTTTACCATTATCATTATCATGATAATTACCATTACCATTATCATTATAATTATGGAATGTTATAAGGTGAAAGGTCAAAAATAAAAATGTCAAATGTGTTCAACATTGAATATCGTTACAATTCTAATAATTGATAGGGCCTATTTTTTAAGTTTTAGAGAGTCCTATAGAACATTAAATGTCTATGGGATCTGAGGGTTTACCCATCCTTCACATCACCAATCTATTATATGATTTAGGTGTGATTAACTCTATTTTGATAGTGGATTTATTACATTGAGTAAAGATGGCCTTCTGCTTTCCCTTATTAAATGGACACTACTAACATTTATAAATCATTTAATGTATGTATTATAAGTGGGATCCTAAGAGGAAATGATACTAAAATAATATAAAATGTTTGTCCTAAAGATCTACCATGAGGTATACACTTTGACCCTAATACTCCTCCACTAGATGTGGTTCTAGATTTATTAGATTTTGATAAATCCTATAATTATTTTTAAAATTTTACCTTGGTTTCTTATTTTGTGGGTCAAGTTCCTCCAGAGACCTTGTTAAATCAGTGGGTCCAAAACAATTGGAAAAGCCATCGAGTGAAATTAGAATTAGGTCAAAACCTCACTAAGGGTTTCTTCATGTTTTATTTCAAAAACCATGAACAATAGGAAGCTATTGTTAATCATGACCCCTAGTTTTTATGCAATAATGTGGTTATTTTCTCTCATTAGACCCTAGACTTCTAAGTCTTTGAAAAAGGTAAACTTAAATTCCCTATGTGGGTAGAATTTATAAGCTTACCTCTTCCTTTATGGAATTTATTTGACCATCTTATCAAGCCTTTGGGACACTTTATCTGCTATAAATAATAGATTTTCTATTAAAACATGTCCTTAGGGAGGGGTCTATGTGGAAATATATATTGACAAAGACCTCAAAGAGTTTATTGAGATTCATCTAGGTAATAAATGGTTCACATAATGTGTGCTTTATATTAACCTCAAAAACACTTGTTTATATCTCCAAGATTCAAACCATATGATTAGATAATTCCCTATAATTATTCTCATTTATTATGCTCCTCAATACCAAATTGGGTATGATTCAAACCCCCAAAAGTATTATGGGTGGACAATAGTTTCTAAAAGGAAGAATAATTAAATCTTTTGAAATGCCAAACCCTAACCAACACTGTACTAGCCCATAGGGGGCCAAGTTACTCAGTCTTTATTGGTAAAGTATCTACATGGATGCAAGTTAAAATCCTACCTAATATATCACATTATCCTAAAGAGATCACACATTTTCTTTCTTTCTCATCTCCCATTCCTATGGCTCCATCCTTATATCCCCCTTTGAGGGAGAATGATTTAGATTCAGAGTTTAGTATTGTGAGCATAAACCATAAATATATTTTATAGTGCTCCAATAATACATCACCCTCTAAAAATTAGGGTTGTGTTCCAAATGAAAGGATAGATTTAAATGCTTTTGAATATGCCATTCTTGGCTCAACATTAAATCAGTTTATAACGTTATTAGGTCTTGCAGGTGGAAATTATATAAATCTTGATGTTTCCCAATGATACTTTATTCCTAGAATGTTAGAGGTTTTAGTGATCCAACAAGAATGTATATGGTTAGGAATAGTTGTCATCATTTTTCTTAAACAAAAAATTATGCATGCAAGAATTCAAAGTTTTTAATTTTTTACTTCATTATGTTGCTCGAACTATCTAGTGTAGGGCTCCTTGTGAGGAAACCTTTCATGAGCATAGTTGTGGGGGGTGGCCACTCTTTTGGTGCTTTAGATATCTCAAAATATTACTTCTTAGGGTTCTTACCCCACCCATCAGGTGTTTTGGACTATTTTTGGATTTGATAATCACATCATTGGCTAGGTCAACTTATATGCCTCTAGTGATGTTGTAGACTACACCTTACTTTGATGTTGATTGTTAAGTTCTCTTCTAGATATACATTGGATTCTCTATGGTGACTTTTACATGATTGAGTCAGTTTAATACAAAGAAAGATGTATTCCCATGATATGTGCAAGAAAAATGGAGGCATGAGTATACATGCCAAATAAACATGGGTTTTGTTATCTTTACCACTATAAGAGGAGAGAATAAAATTATCCTTGGTTCACATGGTCTAATTTTTGTTAGGGAGAAAACTGAGTTCATAAGCATCTTGAATGTTACTTGTTACTAGGATTTTGGGTTAGAAGTTGATGGTTGTTAATAATCTAAATTTATTTTCTAATGGTAATTATCAATATCTAGATTTTTTTCCTCATCTCAATGGATGAAACAAAACATTTTTTTCTTTCATAATGTTAATGATTGGCCCATTTTTGTGATCCTAGACACTTTCGTATCTGACCATTATCCAATTTGATTCTACATTAAGTGAAATACACCAAGAGTAAAATCCATTAATTCTATGTTTTACCTCAATACTACCCATCTAAAATATGAGTGGACTATTGAGAATATCAATATAATTTAGAACCTGGCTCCCAAACCCACAATGCACACTATCTGGATTGAGTGGTGGGGTGATGAAATATCATGCACCACTCCTTTTCTTTGGATTTATTTCAAATAAGTGGATCTCTTTAGGTAGCATATTTATTATGATACAAACCATGGATAATTAAGTAGTCATGCAAATAGGAAGATAAAAAATTAATCCCTTATTTTTGGACTCAAGTTGTCATGTGGAGATAATATCTAGTTAGCTAATGCTTACAAGGCTAGAGGAGCACAACTTAGAGAAAAAATGCATTGGTTGAAAGTTGTAGAAAATGTGACCATAAGTTTTGCATCTCTCTCTTTAATATAAGATATAGAGAAAATTAAAGGTATTATAATCACTTCATATAAGTTTACCAAATTACTTGACATCTTACAAGGTTTTGTCCATCATTATCATGGAGTGTTTGCTATGTAACCCTCCTCCCTTACCCTTTAAGTTTCTCTCTATCTCAACTCCTTGAAGTGGTCCCCTTTAAACTCCAAAAATCTCAAAGAGTCTCCTATGATATGCCCCTCAAACCCAATGACCTTAAGGAGTCAGTGATGTAGATGGCCTCTAATAAGGCCCCAAGTGTTGATGGGTTTAACTATGAATTCTACCAAACCCTCTATGATATAGTTGGACTTGATCTTCATAAATTCTAGTTTTAAGTTGTTTGGTCCAAATATTTGGGCCATCTCATTAATAAAGGTAATATCAGGTTCATTACTAAGGCAAATAACCCTAAGGTAATTACTAACTAGAGGCCCATCACCATGCTTAATGTATCTTAAAAAAACATTGCTAAAGATTTATCCCTTAGAATCAATAATGTTTTCCTCTTAATTATGAGAAATGAACAAATAGATTTTATTAAACATAAATACATATTATATAAGGTTATTATTGTTTGTGAAGCTATGGAATGGGATAAGATATCCAAATAGAAAGTATTATTCGTTAATATTGATTTCTGAAAAGTTTATAATCAAATTAAATGGCCTTTTATCATAGTTATGCTTCAGGGTCTTGAGTTTGGTCCTAGGTTTGTTAACATTGTTAATATGTTATTTTAGACTATGGAAGCTTAATTTACTATTAATAGCTCTCAATCTCGAAAAATTGAGATTCAATGATCTATTGAACAAAGGTGCCTCCTTGTACCTTACTTTGATGGTCTAGTTATTGATGGCTCCAATTATGTTTTGGATGGCCATATTTATAAGGGTTTGGTGAAGGGTATTTCTCTCCTTAACTTAAACTGCTAGTTGATTAATGGGCACATTGATAATGACTCATTCCTTACTCTTCAGGAGGATGAGGACTCTATTAATTATTCAATGGAATGTCTTGACATTTTTTACCTCAAGCCATTATGTCTTTCATTCAATGGAAAAAGACACAATGCTATGTCCCATGCCCTTCATCCAAACCTCCTTGATCAGAGGGATATAGGTGGTAATGGATCTTTCATGGTGTTTAGTTTAAATTCTTAGGCATTCCATTCTATTTTAGAGCCTCTCCTATAGAGTTATGGTCCTATTTCAGGGGTTCCATATCTATTCTAGCTCAGAAGTTCCATATCTATTCTAGGGTGGTCACTATTAATCATGTCTACTACTCATCTTTTTGAGATCCTTCCAGTGCCTCTTATGTGAAGATGGTAAAAATCTTGAGAGAATTTCTTTGGGCCTATTCTAAAGGACATCATAGTTTTCACCAAGTCTTTTGGGATATTTTTTGTCACCCTAAATAAGTTGGTGGGCTTGGGCTCCTTGATATTAGCCATTAAAGGATTATTCTTGGTGTTAAATGGATCATCATAAGATTAGATGGGGATGAGCCTTGGAAGATATTACTGAGGCACTACATTGCTCAAGGTTGCCCACTTAGTAGAAAGTCCTAGCAAGGGATTGGTTTACAAAGTGTTCACATTATTCCCATGTCGGTTAATATACGAGGTAATTTTAACATATAGAGCATATAAAAGGCCTAGGAAAATCTCAAACCTCATCTTATCTAGGTGGGGTAATGGTTTATAAATGGTATTTATCTTAATTTTTTGATTATTATTGTTATCATCAAGATTCAAAGTCAAATAGATAAGGTTTGGCTCGATCTCCACCATATGTAACTTCTATTGGACCACTAGGAAAATGCTCTTTGTGCAGTCCATCATGAGCCTCCCAATCCACCTCCCCATCATTCTCCCCCAAGGGAATGGGCATGGAGTGTAACATCATTGATCGCACAACTAGTGATCCCAAAACTAGAGGAACAACTCTCCTCACTCTCACTGGCCATCTCCTCCCAAGAATCTAAAACAAGCAATAGAGACAATGGTGGTGGGGGAGGGGGTTGGAGCCTCACTCCACATGATAAGTTCCCACAGTTGGCATTGGCCATTTCTCCTTCTGGATAGGATTCCCAACTATAGAATAACACTGAAATTACCCAGTAGATCAATGGTTAGGACTCCATCTTGGTTGATGAAGAACCCCAACTTAGAGGAGTGGTGGATAACCCTAAGGATCCTCCCCTCCACCTCCACCATCTTCATTGTTTTTGCTTTTATTTTTCTCTTTTTTTGATTGATATGTTCATTGTTTTTACTTAAATTAACTATATTACTTGACTATATGGTGCCTTTTATGTACTATGCTCTTCTCAAATATTTTTAACTTGATTTGGTATTTTTGGGATGTAACTTTTCTACTCATAATTTTTGTATGATTAATGATATATTATATCTTGTTATATTAATGAAAATACACTTTTCAATTAAAAAACATCTTAAATAAATTATTATTATTGTTATGTGTAATAATATCATTATGTGACAAGCCATTTATATCTAAACTAACAAATTCCATAAATCTTAACAAGGAAAGCATTAACGTCATAATCAGATATAATAGCTATGTGCGAACGATTCGGAATAAGTTCAGAGTTTTTTACGAGGATATCTCGAATGCCATAGGGCATTGTGGATACGTTATTCTTAACTGACACCTCATGCAATTTGCCGACTTTACATTCCATTGTGATCGGATACACCCGAGCTAATAATCTTGCAAATGTATGTGCGTTTGGGTATTTAAAATAAACTGTCGGTGGCAAGTGGTGGACGATCGTCCACCTTTCATATGCTAATTAACCTCTTTCGAAATAAGCGACGGAAAATCAAAGTGGGTTTTTGCATTGCTTTCTTTTGTCATAATTTGAGGTTGGTTAATGTGATGTAGAAGTTTTTTTAAAAATAGATTATGCTTGAAAACCTGTTGGAACTGAGTTTTATGAGATGGCAGTATTTGACAATTGGTAGCTCAGTACTTTCATATATAATCGAATGTGACCTGTTTTAAAAATTATATTAAGCTTATAAAGATGTGATAAGTTTAATAATTAATGGTACTATTGGACAATTTGCAGCTCAATGCTTATATAGTGTCTATTGTGACCCCTTTTAAATTTTTTTTTAAAAAAGGCTTATAAAATTATTATAAGCTTAATAATTATTAGTAAACGTTATATTTCATAAATCATTACTCACTCATTCATATATATATATATATATATGAGAGAAAGTCATCTTATTTATATTTATATTTATATATATATATTTATATATATATATGAGAAAGTCATCTTAATATTTTTAATTGAAACACAAAGTTAAGTTTAAATCTTAAAGAAAATGAAGATGGTTTATAAAAATGTATTATTTTATAATTTATTTTATTTTGACATTTATATTTTATGTATATTATATTGTAGTTAGGCAATTCTCATTACTTCACCTTAATAGTGTGCAAATAAATTTTCCAAAACTTATAAGTTTAAGATGTAATTCCTTTTAATTTTCATTATTACAAATATATATACATGCATATACACATATATTGTAATTGATCAATCCATAATAGAGATAGTCATCTCAATATTTCTAGTTAATACACAAATCTAAGTTTAAATCCCAAACTAAATGATAACAATCTATTAAAATGTATCATTTTAAAATATATTTTATTTTGACATCTATATTTTGTGTAATATTTTATTTTAGTTACACAAATTTTCATTACTTAACCTACTAATAGCATGAAAACAAGGTTTTTAAAACTTATAAGTCTAATGTGTAATTTTTTTATTTCTCAATAACAATAACAATAAGAATAAGAATAACATTAACAATAACAATAATAATAACAATAACAATAACAATAACAATAACAATAACAATAACAATAACAATAACAATAACAATAACAATAACAATAATTCTTTATTGGTGGATTATGATTGATAGGAAAAATTTTAAGTGTTAATTTATTATGATTTAAAAAAAAAAAAATTAAAATCATTATTTTATATGGATTAGGTGTAAATAATACGCTTAATGCCAAAGATTGAGATATATCTATGATATATCTTTCACATCATTTCAATTTTAAATAATTATGCAAATCATAAATATGAAGTTATAAAATAATTATTAATATACTATATAATAGTATTCAAAAAATTCTAAACTAGTATACCTATCTTAGATTAAAACTATGTAGAAGATGTAGATATATTTCATTCTCAAAGAGCATACATTATATTAGATTTATGAAAAAAGTGGAATAGGTATCTAGAGAATGATATATGTTGGTATATTTTATATAGTTTTATCTAAGATAGGTATGCTAATAGCATCCATACATATTATTTTTGTCTTTAACATATAATACCAAGTTTTTTCTAAAGATCTAAAATGTATAATATACATCACATTAATTAAGAAAAGTAGTGTATTTTTAAATCACCTAGAAGAGAAATATACATAAAATTAAATGAAACATAAATATAGTATTTTTAAATCATCCAAATATTTAATATATCCAAGATAAAATTCTTGAAATAATTTATTTAATACTCATCAAAATTTATCATATACATATGACATAAAATTTTAAATAATGAATGATTTTATATACATAGAAATAAATTTGTGAATAAGTACATGACATTACTTTTCCTCTAACAATTTCACTCTCCCTTACTCAACTTTCCATTTAGATAGTTATTTTCCTTTTCTTATATTTTAATAACATTAACAAATAAATGTCAAAATCATTATTAGTTAGTCCAACGACATTACATGTGATATAGCCACAAATGGTAATCTTTTTATTTATTTTTGATCTATATTAATTTTAACTTTTGAAATAGTCAAAAAATTTGATTTGTGTATTGTTAATTCCCAAGATTACCATAAGAGTAGTTGTTTTTTGAGTCCCAATTTAATTAGTTCAATTAGAATTTTATATGGAATTTCATCTTTAAATGTTATTATTAGGTAATTGTAAATCTTGACCATAATATATGTCAGTGGATATGATGTGGAAATCTTAGGTATTTATATTATACTTTTAGTATACCCTAGAGCTCCATTAATGATACCTACTTATATCAAAAGATTGTAAGTTAACATGATCCCTACATCCTTAAAATTCAATTTTTTCACATCAAGTTCATCATCCTAAACTCCTTATATTGTATTGGTAGTACCTACTTTGGTTATAATATTAAATACAATACGTATTTCTAATGAATACAATTTTATTCTATTATGATTAAATAAGGTATCATTTGAGCAAAATAATAGAATAATTTTATAAAATTACCCATTTGTGCCTTTATATTTCCCAAAATTAGTTCTTGTCATCAATAAATTACAATCATCGATTGTCATATTTTCATCTCTCATATTTTTGAGAAGTTAACAAGACCATTTTTGGTTGTCATTTTATCTTTGTCTAAAGATCTTATCCCAAGTAACAACTATTTTCTAAATAAAATTGTATTTTATGTGATGCAACTCATCTTGGAAAGTTTTATATTTATTTAATCTAACTCAAAAATATATGTTATTGGAATTAAAATTTGTGAATTTAAGTTTAAGGCATGAAAAAATTGAATGTTAAAAATCTTATTTTTGGAATTAATAAAAGTGGAGAATGCTCTCAGAATGTTGCATCTTCAATGAATGGAACTAATTATATCTAATTATGGCATTAATTATATCTATGATTTTCATGTTCATATTTTTCCCTGTATGTATAATGCAAATGTAATTTTACCTTGATGATAACATGTCATGGTTATATCGATTCTTGTTTTCTTAGTACCAAAGTATATATAGTTCCTTTTTTGTTATTTATCATCATATATGATAAACCCATAATCTTTGTTGATGCTTATGAATATTATTTATTTCTTTGTGTATTATTCATTTCGATATTAATTTTTCCATGGTGCTCAGTTATCAATATATCATCTTTCCAACATATTTATTTCAACAAATTCTATAGCTCAGCCACATTCTAGCCTACACATGATTTTACACTAATGTTACATTGTGTTTTATTAAATAGGTTTATTATTATCATATTAATAATCACCATGAATTCCAATATAGATTATGGAATATTAATTATCTTGACATGCCAAGGATTATAATTTAATGTGTTTTAATTTGATTTTATTGGATCATAACCAATTCCAATATCTCTTTGTATATCATGAAATGGATTGTAAAGTAATAAATCTGGCCAAAAAAAAAATCCATTTATGTGATTCAAATTCAGGGATGAAGGAAAATATTTGGAATACATTCACAATAGCTACCATATTCCTTACCTCCCATTTACTATCTATTTTTAACCTTGGATTATATCTCAAAGATCTATTTGCCTCAATAAGTAAAGTGTTTTCATGGAAAAGGACATATATTTGTATCCATCAATTAAATAACTTGTATGTTATCATAGTAATCTTCATAATTTTTATTATTGGTTTGAACACCTCACATAAAACATTCAAATTGAAAATTACTCTAATGATGTCCACTAATCTAAGATCTAAAAATATGTGACATGAATCTTGTTCCCCAATGTCTTTTCAAACAATTATTTTAGTTAGAAGTAACCTATAAGTTATTTCTACTAATTAATAAAGGTTTTAGAATTTTTAAATCCACATTGATATTTGATTATAAATTTCATAACTATTATGTGATTTTCAATGATTTTATGCTTCCATAATCTATATAGTCATAGAGAGATTATTTGGAAAAATTGTGTTACAATTATCTGTGCTTAATGTTCTATATTCTCTTGTATGATCATTTGTTAGGAAAAAAATCATATGTGGAATAATATATCTAATGCCCATTAAAATACAAATGAAAATAACTATTTCAAAAGGATTCTAAAATGAAAAATCATTGCTGAAAAAAGTTTAATTTAAGATAATTATTAGTTTGAAATAAAAATAAATAAAAAATAGAAACAAAGATAACATTGTGATAAATTGTATTGAAAGTTTCCTTAAATAGTAAATTATTTCTAAGAAGCCATTAGAGTGTTAAATAATAATAATATTATTATTAACCTAGTTTTTTTTATTAATTATATATAAAAATTTATCTAATTTTAATATGTTTACATTTTTACAAAATTGAAATAAATTGACATAATTTTAATGTTAATACTAAACCTAACAATATTAAACAAATATTATTGTTAGCAACACAATAATATTATTGTTATGGTCAATTGAAAGATTAAAAAAAAACCCAAGTAATCTATTAAAAACAACTAAAATCTCAAGAGACATGAACCACATAATCAACAACACTAAGAAAGGAAGAAAAATAAAACATTAAACCCAACAAACTATAGGCTTCCACATATATTGATCCCTAGCCCTTCACCCCTATTTATTTTTTAGGGTGTTTAAACATTTTAGTGGCCTCTCATACATTTTATTTTTAGAATGTTCCTCTGCAACAATGACTCTAGATTATTTTATTTTGATAACGTGTCTAGTTTTACGAGAATATTCCATAAAAGCCAATTTTTACATTATTTTAAGTCAAATATGTATTACATGTTCCATAATTCTAAGATGAATAAACCTTGTTGTCTCCCATATATAAGGTATGCCACATGACAAGTTGACAATTTAGACTTCTATTCAAAGGTTAGGGTACATATGGTGTTTAACTGACCCTAAATTCATATGCAACTTATTAAAAGGAAGGAAAGTGGAGCTAATTCTTGCACTTGAGAATTTTAGCTATCTTGTTGTAAATACCTTAAGCATATGTAAAATAAACCATTTGTCCTTCTAATATGAAGTAATTAACTTTAGTTCTATTGATATTTTCCTTAACCTTCTCGATAATTTTAGCTATTTGGTTACCTGGGTACCCATTTAACTTAAAATTATTTTTTAGCTGCTCAATTGCTTGATCAATATTATCCTCATCAAAAAATTTACACCATAGTGAGAAAAGTTTTGAGAACCCCTGATTTTGTACAGGGTGATGATAGGAGGAGGCATGTAGGTAAAGATATGTATTTATACCTTTTCTATAGGCAAAACCTAACTTAACATTTTATTATTTTGTCACGAGGATGTCTAAAAAAGGTAGTTTACCTAATATCTCAATATCTTTAGTGAATTATATGTTAGATAATAGAATATTAAGGTAAATACTTCTTAACCCTTTATCCCATGTTGCCAACATATATTTTTGTCATCTAAATAACATTTCCACCATTTAGGTTTCAAAGGAAATGAGTGAAGAGCACTTTCCTCAAATTTATTAGTTATTCCAATGTTAGTAAGTATAAGGACTACTACCATATAGTTTCTTTAATCATTAAAACTAACTATCAAGTCATTATTTTTAACCTTTTTATCTTTGATAAATTCAACAAAGTCCATAGAGTCCTAAATGACATAATATGTTTTACCTACTAGATATTTCAATTTATTCCTTAAGAAATCATCCATACTTTAAGTAGGGGAGTTAGTTGTGCTATAATAGGCTATAATGAACACCTTATATATTGATTTTTGGAGCTCCATAGATCCTAGGGGTCACCTCTTTTATAGAAATTAATTTTTTATTACTTGAATTATCCAATGAGATTTTTTTTAAGGCCCCTGTCATGTTTTTAATTATGTGACTATTAAGGTTATGGTTAAGTTTTCTTTAGTTGCCACTATTTTTGAGGTTTTTAATAAATTTTCCATCCTATTCACTATGGTTTAGGATAACTATAGCATTCCCATTATTGGCCTTGAGGATTAATACATCTTTATTATTCTTAAGAGTCTTACAATCTCCCCATTATTTTTTTAGAAGTTTTACATGAAATAGGTTAGCCTTATGTAAAACACTAACATAATCTTACCCTACTTTTTCTGCTATGTTAAATGGTAAGTGTTTAAGATTACTATAAACACCTATAATTAAGTTATCTTTGGGAATCTATCAAGGAGTAATAACAAGGCCTAAACCCTTGTGAATTCCATTCAATAATTTTGAGATGTTGATCCTAGAATTCTAAGAAGGATTCATTCAACCTATGGTAAAATTTTAGTCAATGCTGATATCACTAAATATTTACCTGCATAAATACAATTGAAAGTCAAAAACAAAACCTATTGCATCTTGTAGACAATGAAGGTACATCTTTTAGATGTCGCATGTGTTTACAAATTAGCTATTTGTTTAACGATTATCCTTCCCTCAAACATAAAAAGAAAAAAAAATGTTCAAATAAGTTGACCCTAAACATGTTATTGTACAAGCTTTATCAGAAAGTGAAAAAAGTAACATGGCTCCTAATCTAGTTCCATAAATTCAAATAGAAGATTTGAGCATACAATCAAAGGAAGATCATTATTTACAAGGGCACAAATTAGGTTCAAGAAGTTTCACAATTATTTCTAAAGATAATCAAATGGATCACACCCCTCCAAAAAAAATCTAGTCAACCATTAGAAAGAAAAGAATTGTCAAAAAAATATTTATTCGACATCTGCAATCGATATTCTTGAAATCTCCTTTCCAATCTTACCAAACATATAGTAAGGCATAGATTGGATCATTAGGTGAAATAAAAGGGGAACAAAAAGTAATAAATAAATGGATCTTATGATAATGAGCTTAATAGCTCCAAAAAAAAAATCTATAGCATGGGTCGTAGATTTGTTTTGTTTCTTTGCTCTCCAATCGATGTCTGTTTATTGATATTTTCTTGTTGTTTTGGGCAGTTTTTTATCTTTTTCTGCAAGTTTAGTTTCTCCATTTAGATGTGTTGTTGTCTATGCTTGCTTATTTTTTTCTAGATAAAGTCCTTTTTTAATACTCATTTTTACCAATACTAAAAACTAATATAATACACAAAATTTATAGTTTATATGGAAAAATTGTAAAGAAGTATAAGAGGGGAATCAATTTACATGAAAAACATGAAACATGATTGTGCATAGATCATGGAATGTGGTGAAAATGAGAAATGATATTTATTCAAAGAATATGTTTTTGTAGTAGCATTGATATAATACCTCAATGCACGATGACCCCTCTCTTACATTGTGTATGTTTTCGATGACTATCATGTTTGTCCTCTCATGTGGTTTATGTGTACCAATAGGTGGAAATAATATATGAAGAGTAATATACACTAATAACTTAGAGATTATATCTTATTGAAAGATATATGTCTTATAATTTGAATTATATTAAAAATGACATATACACATCGATATTGTTTATCAATCATCCCAATAATTTTAAACATTTACCTATTTTAGCAGGCCATGGTGCAATGGTTGAATGTTACGGTTGTTATCCATACAAGTAGGATCCATCTTCCATGTTGTAATGATCACAAGTTACGGTATCATAATAATTGTGAGTGAAAGTCTACTTATTTGTCATCTTGACCCTAATTACGTCCATAATCAAATTAATCTACATTTGCATTTATTAGCTATTGACTTCAATTTTATTAATCTCAAAATAACATTATATACATGTAGAACTTGTATATAAACAAATTATGTTTCTTTTCTTCAATCAAGCTAATTAAATTGGAGTTTTCCAACCCCTAAATCACATTTTATAGCTATGTAATTAGGTTGAAGAGGCTCAAAATAATTGCAATTTACTTCAAATGCTTAGCTAGATTGGTACTCGAAAGGCTATGGTTTTTTCCAAAGCTTTAAAAAATGTGTTTTATGACATCTCATGATAAAATCAGTTATATTATAAGGCATGGATGTTTGTGGCATGTAAGTTTGTCACATCTCTGAACTTGACAAAAGACATCTTCATAGATGCAAAATAGGGCACTAATGCATTGATATGCCTTGAAAATAGATCCTTGTATAACTTCAATTAATAAGTGAAACAAACTTATCAAAGACATAGACAATAATAAAATGTTTATAATTTTTTTTTTTACAAGTTCCAAACTTCACCAATTATACATGAAAACTAACATAACCCTGTTTAACAAAATTTAGCCTCTTTTAGGACTACATACACTCTTGACAAAAAATGAAATCACCATTGTTTTATTTATTATTATTCCAAAACACCATTCAAATCTTGTGAAGGATGTAAATTCCTTATCAAATACCAACATTCAAATAAATAATCCTTAAACATTTATAATATCAATGAACTTGCTTTTGAGCCTAATACTCTAAGTTCGTTAGTATTCAGCCAAAGGATCCTTTTACTCAAATTTATTTTTGGATAATATAATTTATTTAATCATGTATAAATTGAAATATAAATTTAATCTACTAAATTATGAGTGATTTGGATTAGTGGATCACCAAAAACTAACTTTTTACTTCTTGACCCTTTCTAGGATGAACTTAGATTGTCTTTATTTTGAGAAAGATTAGACTCATGTCAAATGAAAAATAAATTAATTAATATGTCAATAAATATATAATTATCATTCAACTCTATCAAATCTTGACAATAACATTGGTCCACAAAAAAAATCTTAATCAACCAAAATTTGATGTTAAGACTACTAGGCCTAATGGCTCCTCTAGTAAGTCAAAATGCAAATTTGGGTTTTACGGTGTTGAGAATATATAACATGTTCATGTTATTAATGAAATAACATGATCATGTTACTAATTATACCACATTATTTAAATTTGAAATAAATTCCTGCACCTTTTGGCTTTGGAATGAATTGGATTCTAGAGCCAAAGGCATGGACTATCAATGTATAGTTGAGTTTTAAGAGTAATGATAAGAAACAATAAAATTCAAATTTTATTTCCAAATACACTAATAATTTCAATGTGAAAATTCAAAAACTTAATACCATGATGATGAGCATGCTCTTCTCTTTCCAAAAATATAATTTTAATAATTTTTGGACTAATTTAAGGTTTCCAACTATGTTGATTTCTAATTATACTTTATTTAGGCCACTACATACCACAAACATATATGCCTATACAATTTCATGTAATTTTTATTAAGTTGATCCAAGTGAAAAATAAGTTATATGGTCACAAGCTAGGCCTAATTCTACACATTTAAAAAAAAATTGACTTTCACTTTTTTTAGATGGCTATCCATTTTTTTTTAGTTTTTAGAATCTATTTACTTGAAAAATTCATATAAAAAAATTCATATGCATAGTTAGATTGGTACACCAAAGGGTGTGTTTTGGCCAAAGGTTTAAAAAATGCATTTTATGACATCTGATGATAAATTTTGTTATATCATATGGCATGTATGTTTGCATCATGTAGTGGGCATTAGAGCATAGGGTTTACAATTTATGTTTTAGGGATTATGGATTAGGGAATAAGGTTTAGGTTTAAGGACATGTATATAGTGTCTAATCACTTTATGCAATATGAACCTAATTCTTACTATAAATAATGTTAATTAGGACTAAATCAATTCATAAATAAGGAAAGGTTATGGTTTACAATTTAGGTTATAGTGTTTAGGGTTTATGGTTCAGGGCTTATGTTGAAATGCACATGTATGGTTTAGGGTATACAAGGTTAAATTGAAAAGATAATTGAGGACAATTTGAATCACTTCAACCCATTTTTGACTATACAATGTGTTTTCTATTTGTTATTATCCCCTTGATGTCATCATGCATATTGAGTTAATTAGTCAAATGGGGTAATCGGTCATGTGATTTAGGCCAAACCGAGCCATGTGAACTTAATTCTTAGTCTAAATGATGTTAATTTAGGCTAAAATGATTGGTTAAAGGCTTAAAGGATTTATAATTATGGATTAGAGTTGATAGATTAAGAACTTTAGGGATTATGTCTTTGGGTATAGGTTTTATGGTATATAAGGTAAAATTATGATGGTGATTGGGGAAAATTTGAGCTCCTTCAACCTAGATCTATGAGAAAAGATTTTGAATTTGGGATCAATTATCCCCCACATCATCATAAATTGAGCCTATGAAGTCAATTTTGGTAATGATTGATGTTATTTTGACCAAGTTCATCCCTATGAACCTAATTCTTACTATATATAAAGGATGTTAGTTTCAGCTAAATTTATTGGTTTAGGGTATACAATTTAAAGCATTTGTGGTGTAGGACTTATGGATTAGCGTTTAAGGTATATGGTATAGTGTTTAATTTAAATATTATATGGTTTATGGTGTAATGTATTAGATATAGGGTCCAATCACTAAGTTAATTGAAGAAAATATGCACTGATTGTTCACCTATTTGTCATAATTACCTAAAGATGTTTGCATTTCTAATAAAAATAGGGTGAGTTAAACTGCACATGTTGCATAAATTAAATATAAAACTGATTGAGCCATAAATTTTTTTTAGGGGGTTACTTTTACTCAAATTATGCCCCTAATTTTATAATTTGAATAATTAGATCAATTTATGATAAAATCAAAATTTTAATTTTGCCCCAAATCATATCTTGCTCTTTAAAAGGTTAAAATTGGCCTCAAATGCCTCCTAGATTAAATGAATAAACTCTTTGGTTAATTATATATGAAATGAAATTAGTGTTAATTTCACTCTAAATCACATTGAATATATAGTTTAAAATATGTTCACGTGGCTCATCTTGACCCTAATTACCTCCACAAACCAATCAACATTTGCATTCATTAGCTGATGACTTTAAGTTTATTGATCTCAAACAACATTACATACATGTAGAACGTGCATATAAATAAATTATGTTTCTTTTCTTCAATCGATATAATGAAATTGGAGTTTATCAATCCCCAAATCACATTTTATAGTCATGTAATTAGGCTGAATGGGATCAAAATAACCCTAATTTATTTTAATTACACAACTAGATTGGTACTTCAAAGGCTATGTTTTATCTATAGGTTTAAAAAATGCATTTTATTACATCTCATGATAAATAATCTATATTATAAGGCATGCATGTTTGTGGCATGTATGTCTTTGACATCTCTAAACTTGACAAAAGACAACTTCTTATATACAAAGCAGGATACTAACACATTGACATACCTTAAACATATATACATATAGAACTTCAATTACTCACTGAAACAAACTTATCAAAAACATAGACAATACTAAAAAATTTATAAAAGTTTTTTTTTACAAGTTTCAAACTTCACCACCTATCCATAAAAACGAACATAGGCCTGTTTAACAAAATTTAGCCTCTTTTAGGATTGTATATACTCTTGAAAAAAATAAAATGACCCTTGATTTATTTTTTATTCCAAAAAAAAATTTAAATATTTTTAAGGCTATAAATTCCTTTTCAAATACCAAATTTCAAATAACTAATCCTTAAACATTTATAATATCATTGAAGTCTCTTTTGAACCTAATACTCTATGTCTGTTAGTACTCAGCCAAAGGATCCTTGTACTCAAATTAATTTTTGGAAAATATAATTTATTTAACCATGTATAAATTTAAATCTAAATTGAATCTATAAATTTATGAGTGATTTGGATTAGTGAATCACCAAAAACTAACTTTTAACTTCTTGACCCTTTCTAGGATGAACTTAGATTGTCTTCATTTTAAGGAAGATTAGACTCATGTCAAATAAATAATAAATTAATTAATAGGTCAATACATATCCAATTATCATTCAAAACTATCAAATCTTGATAATAACATTAGTCTAGAAAAACAATCTTAATCAACCAAACTATTCTCTTAAGACTACCATTCCTAATGGCTCCTCTAGTAGGTCAAATTGCAAATTTAGGTTTTATGGTGTTGAGAATATATAACATGGTCATGTTATTAATGAATTAATATTATTAATGTGATAAAATGATCATGTTATTAATTCCATGACACTATTTGAATTTGAATTAAATTCCCAAACCTTTTGGCATTGGAATGAATTGGATTCCAGAGTCAAAGGCTTGGACTGTCAATGTATAGTTGAGTTTTAAGAGTTATGATAAGAAACAAAAAAAATTCAACTTTGATTGAAAAATAAACTAATAATTTAAATTTGAAAATTTATAAACTTAATACCATCGTGATGAGCATGCTCTCCTATTTCCAAAAATATGATTTTTATATTTTTTTGACTAATTTAAGGTTCTAAACTATGTTGATTTCTAATTATAAATTTTTTAGGCCACTACATGCCACAAACGTACATGCCTCCTAAAATTCATGTAATTTCTCTTATGTTGATCCAAGTGAAAAGTAAGTCATATGGCCACAAACTAGGCCTAATTCTACACATTCAGAAAAATAATATTTTTATTTTTTTGATGTAGTTAAGCATATTGCACAGATAGCTATGCATTTTTTTTTCATTTCTTAGGATATATTTACTTGAAAAATTCATATAACATTATTCACTAAAAAAATATTAAAAAATATAGGTCACAAACTAGAAGATCTTATCTAAATTTTACCTGAACAATTTCAAATAATATTTAACACTGCTAAACAAATGTTGTACTGTATGATCATCTATCTCCTATGTTTTATAAGAAAAATAGAAGTTCCTCTTCAAATTTTAGATATTTGTCCTAGTTATACATAATTCTTTAAAAAATAAAAAAAAGTGTTTTGTAAACTAGACTCAAAATGCTACATTTCATGTACTTAGACCATTTTCAAATTTGGAGTGTAGATATCTCAAATTATCTATAGAAGTTTAGATTTTTAAAATTTCAAGAAAATCATGTCCATAAGTAGGCCACTTTTGGTCCCCCAACTTTGTGTGCTTACACTTTATTTGCATCTTTTTTTATTATATCTATATTTTTTATAAATATTAATGTGTTCTTTAGGTTTTTATCATAAGATATAATGATTATGATATATATTATATTATTTTTAGTATAACTGATTTTATCTAATACAGATAATTCATTGTTCTAAACTCCTCCCTTTTTGGCAGTCCATTACGTTATTTTTGGTAACTCATTTTGTATATATTATACTCTTTCTACATGAATAAAACAATGAAGTGCATTGGTTTACTTACAAGACTAGAATCAAAGCCTTAGGAAGACCTTGATCGATGCCTACAATGACTTTGAAAGAAAGACAATCGATAGAGATAGCAAAACTATGTAACCATAGACTTGGGATGTTTATAGTGACCACATAGCAGGAGTAGATAATTGGCAAAGCTTGTAGCTATATGCAACATTATGAGGCAAGCTTGAATATCAATTAGTGAAAGGTGTAGTCAACATAAAATGATAAAGGAAACAAAGACAACTTAGTGGCATGGGAAAGAGTCTTGCATATAAACCAAGGAAGGTTTACAAGCCTACAACCATAATGGGAGATTAGTCAAGATAAATATTTGCAAATCATGGGAAAGTAAATAAGATAGAATTATTATGAAGAATCATCTAGTCAATATATATATATATATATATATATATATATATATATATATATATATGTAAGTGGTTGAAGCATGATTGTAAGGCATTCGATTCTTATAGACCTATAATGCAACTAAATGTGGTGGTTTGGTGGCAAATAAAAGAGAAGGTGACATAATTTTTTTCAACTTACCGCATCTTAGAACTTTGATCAATACATCAATCTTTGGCATAGCAAAGTGAAAGCATGATTGCTACCTAACATGTATATAATTAAAATGGTTAGTACAATGTACAAGGAAGAACCCATGTTGAAAGAAGCCCAGTTTGAATATATACAGTGTAACAACCTATTGTTATTGGTGAATATGAACATAGACCCTAGCCAAGATCTATGGCTTTAAGTCAAGAGGATAAATCAATCAAAAGAGCTCATAGTTTTGAGACATGATTGAGACCACTACATATGTCCAATGCTAAGGATAGTATTGGAACCACTGAAACCCACCAAGGACACTCACAGGCCATGGAAAACTATCATGACACTCAGAAGAGCTTTGGTTTATACTTTATTTTTCTAAAATCCCTCTGTGACTATGGGAAACTTCAGTTTGATGAGCTAATCTGCATAGGACATCTCAAATATTTTGTATTTTACATATGCTACCAAGTAAGGAGAATATGAGAAAAATTTGAAGGATATGATGTAGACTATGAAGATGAGGTTGGACACCCTAGGAAGCATCCCTGTCTCTCAATACATAATTATCATGCTCATCTCCAAGCTCAATTTTCTTACTAGTGAGTAATAATACTTATAATTCTCTCTCATAGAAATAAAATAAAATATTTTTCTTTATAATGTCCACTCCAAAATTGCTGATCTCTGACGCCCAACTTCTCAAAAGATTAAACCATGCTTCCCAAAAAATGAATATGCACACCATCTTTCATTTTTATGGACTATGGGGCATTATGACAGGGGTTGTGTAGGTTCTTATAGATCTAAATGAGCTCACAAAGTATGAAAAGGTTAATGCTAAAAATTTGATGCTGATTATGGTAAACATCACAGATGATGTGCAACTTCATGTCAAGGATGCTTATAGAGCAAAGACAAAATGGGATAAGTTAGCGACCATATATGACGTGAAAAATAAGATGAATATCCTCAATCTATAGTCAAGAATTCACACACTCTGTATGGAGTTTGATGAGAATGTTGAGGAATTCTTACGTTAGATGGTTGAGCTATGAACAAAATTATTAGCACTTGGTGAGAGGATTGTTGACCAAACCTTGATCTAGATCACCTTAAGGGCTCTCCCTTCCTAATTCAATGTATTTTTCATGATGTTGAATGTATCTAAATATAAATTTGTCATTCTAAGAGATCATGAACCTATTGTACCAAGAAGAAGACATCAACTCAGTCCAATATGAGTTTTAATAGAAAGCTCTTATCTTGAAGTAATAACAAGGTTCTAAATATTGCAAGGGACCTCCAGAAAAGAAACCACAAAAAAAATAGTAATAACTATCTCCACATGAAAAATCATAAAAGTTGAAGAGGTGGTGTCACATCTATCAAACCAATACTAATCACATAAACAACTACTGGTATAATGGCCTAAAACAAGGGTCTTCTAGTAAAGAAAGGAAAATAAGGCATGGTGATTCTCAAAAATTGAAAATACATCCCTCTTGGTGGTAGCATAAGTGACATCTCCTAGGTCAACAAGATGATGGATCTAATGAAGAGACACCTTAAGAAGACAAAAACCTAGTGCTAGTCTCCCAGACCTCTCACCGCATGAGGAATATCTAGTTGATTGACTCAGGTGCCACTAAAAACATGTCAAGTGAGAAGGCACTGTTTGATTCACTCATAGACCTGCCCACAGGAGATCAGGTTGGGATCACCAATGATAAAGAGTATGTTGTAAAAGGCATAGGCAAACTCACCATTCCTATGAAAACATGAAAATATACACTCTCAAAGGTACTATATGCTACTGGATTGATATCTAACCAATTATGAGTTAGTCAGCTTTTGAATCATCATCTGAAGGTGGAGTTTCTTGTTGATAATGGCATCAAATCCTATTTGATCTCACGAAAAGATACAGTTCTTAATAGAGCATTTTTTAAAGATAAATTATTTGCTTTAGATGTTGTTTCATCTTCTACAATAGCTCTATCTGCCTCTATGGTAGAATCTACTACTCTCTGGCACTACCATTATGGTAACCTCTCTATTGGATCTTTATACCAGTTAAGTTCAAAAGGGATGGTACATGGACTTCCCAAATTGTTCATTTCCTTGCCCATTTTCCCTAGATGACTTGAAGGTTAAAAACATAGGGATCCATTCAAGACAAGCTCCTTTCATGCCAAGAAAAATTTGGAGGTTATTCATATCAATCTAAATGGATTGTTACTTGATTCAATTTCAAGATACAAGTTCTTCCATTTGTTCATGGATGACTACTCTCAAAAAACATGGGTGTTTTTCCTGAAGAAGAAGAAGAGTAAGGCCCTTCATTTCTAGATATTTTATCATCAATCTATGAAGGAGATTGGATAACCTTTTCTTCACCTTCACTTAGATTGAGGGGGGAATTCACATCAAAGAATTTCTTGGCATTCCTAAACCAATAAGGCATCAAATAGAGTTTGACTACTCCCTCCACACCCCAATAAAATTACATTGTTGAGCAATGCAATCACATAGTGATGGAAATATCTACCCTATAGATGATGTAGGTTTTTCTGCTGGTGCTCAAATTTACACCATGTCTTTATTCCATTTTTTGAAGAATAAATCTTGGTCCTTAAAGCCCACATGGCAATAATACAAGAAACATAGTAGGAAGAGTGTAAAGGTGCAGTCGTGCCACCAAAAAGCAATCTAGGAGGGATGTGTAAAATGGAACACAAGAAATTAAATGTAGTAACAGGTTTAAACTCAGCGGGGTAGCATCCTATGTGGAGTATATATAACTACATGGAGGTTGCTTAATATAATCATCGATGCCAATGAAAACATGCCACGTGGAAGATAAGGATAAAACAAACATTTCAAGGAAATAAAGGATGTGCAGGAGCTCGATTGAAACTCCACCATTGACCACACTTTGACAAGGTTTAAAAAGTTGCGAATGAGGCATGAGAGCTCCGTCAAGGTCTCAATGGATGAAATGCATTTGCAAAGCATGTGCAAATAGTGGTGTAAAGTTCTGCGAGGGCTATAATTGGTAAAATATATAATTGCAAAACATAGACCGAAGCTCGTAGGAAATTATGGTGGAGATACACTACCCAAATACACATTCCTAAAGTGCAATGTGCTCCTGTAGTTCTGCATTCTGTGGAAGAAAAGGAAAATGGCAATACGTCAAAATACAAAGTCTTTGAAAATTGCAAAGTGTTGATCCACATCCACATTCTACAGGTAGGGGAAGACAAGAACAATGATAGGGATTGGTGGGAGGCAGAATCCTAAAAGCACTTTGCACCTTCTCTTAAAGTGCAAAGTTCGTTGGTACTTCCAAATTTTATGAAGTGTAAAGACTGAAATGAGCGGCAAAACTAATGAGACAAAAGGTACATAGGTGGTTGGCATAATGAATATATTGTGTAAAAGATGAAGCCGTTCACCATTAGGTTCGAGTATTTCAGCTGAAGCATTATAAAATAAAGGTAGAGATGCATAACGTGGCTGCAAATGATTAGAAAAGGAAAATGGTAGGTTTTCTGATGCCCAAACCAGAATCTCTATTTGAGGTCCTGGCCATGTCTTTATTTGGTCGAATACATGGGCTTGCAAGGCCTTGCCTTGTGATTGCTACATGGCTCGATGGTTTTGAAGACTTTGTTTGTGAGCAAGGGTTACCATTTTTACTGTAGTAGTGCAATGGGGCTTCCAACAGAAATGGATCAGCATGGTAGCCATATGGATTGCTATGTGTCTCAACTAAGTTCTGATATATCATACAATATTGTTGAAGATGGATATTTTTATCGATAGATTAAGATTTTAAGTTTTGTTAAAGGAGCAAAATCTTCACAAAATGAAGCTTTAATGGTAGACTATAATGAAATTATCGTATATAAGAGACAATAATAAAATATTTGTGAATAAGGCCATTATACAATTATGTCAAAGTGGTATCTCTAATTAAAAAAAGCATGTTGGGATAGATTATATGGAGATAAAATCCAGGTTAAACATTGCGATATTATGTTTGACCAAAAGGATGTGTGACAGCTTTCTTATGGTCTTGGTTATTTTGGAGTTGTTTCTGTCCATGGAAACAAATCATAAGTAGAGAGATTGGGTTTTAGTTCAATTCAAAACATGGAAATTCCCCTATGTTAGTTGTAACAGGTATGGCTATGAAAGGGCTCAATATTAAAGGATGGAAAGTATGCCCTTGATTTAATCAAGGTTCTAGAAGGTGCAAATAACAGATTTACATCAAAATTAAGGAATATAGCTACTCACAAAGGATGTAATGGCATTTATAATGTATTTATTGAAGAATCTATGGTCTAAAAAATGTCCATGTCTACAGCGCAATTTATCCTTCCATTTATGATTGGTTATTGTTGAGAAGCAAGAAATATTGTTGTGTTTTTGCAACATACGAGGATAGGGATAGGCTTCTAGTAAAATCCTCTGCAAAATGCTCTGCTCAACCAGGTGGCTAGAAATGGAGTTAAAATGAAAACATAAAAAAATTACAATTTTCAAAAAGTTGTAAAAGAGATCCCCAAACTCCCTAGGAAAATTATTTGGGAAAAGGTAACTTACAAAAAGGTAAGGTCTAGAAATGCATTGTGCGAATTGTGGTTTACTCTCACAATCTTGCCAATCAAAGAACATAGAAAAATAAACTCAAGTATACTTTTCATGGAAATGGGAATTGAAAGTATAATTTGCACTTTCATAAAAGTGCAAAATGCATTTGAAGTTCCAAATTCCGTAAAAGTATTTTTTGAGGGAAATGGGAACCCCATATGCAATTTGTAATTTTTTAAAAATGCAAAATTCATTTGGAGTACTAGGTTCCCTATAAGGAAACTACAAGTGCAAATTTGAATTTGCAAAGGAACCTTTCAGGGGAATTACATGTGTAAATTGCAATTGTGCAATTTTCAAATTGTAAACTTGTAAGAGGAACCAGAATTTCCTCTAAATGTCAAAAGGTGAAAATAATGCATTTATGCATTAAAATAAATAAATATGAAGGAAACCCTAAAAATGCCACGGTGCAAAAAGCAAATGTGAAAATTGCAACATGTCAAAAAGCAAATTTGAAAAAAGTAAATGTGAAAAAATGCAAAATGTAGAAAAAATAAGTTAGAGCCAAAAAGAAAAAAGGTAAAAAGAATTAAGTTTTTTCATTTTCTCATGTTTTACTTGTCCAAGCTCCTCTATGGGATATAAATTATGGGTCTGTAAATCCAAGGTGGGACACTCCAAATAAATCTCTTGAATAACAACGGATCCATAATATTCCCATGCCATCATATAATAGAAGGTTATTTTGTGTAAAGCATAAAGGGAAGGGTAGTTATCCAAGAGGTTCCATCTATGCAAGAAAGTGGTCAAGGGCATCTTCAAGAAGTTACACATAAAGATAAATGGTTTTTTTAGCTTCTACAGTGAGTTTTTACCTTCCATCTCATGTAAAAGGCATATCTAACTAAGAAATCAAAGGTCGTACTCCAAATATTCATCATTTCATGTAGAGGTAGATAGAGTAAGATTTTCAATGGAAGTAGGTGAAGATTCTAGGCATGGTAAATCATCTTTCCATCTAAGCGCATGATGGTATAACTTTAGTGTGTTGACCGTTAATTTTGAAAATTACAAAATGGAACCCCCATTATTGGATTTGAAAATAAGGGTGTAAGAAGTGTATAAATAAAGGGTTTGTCCTCTATTCTTTGGTTATTATTGTTGGTATTTGTTTTTCTTAAAGTATAGGCTATTAAAAAATTTAGGATCACTACTATGTGCATTTCTCTCTCTTGCTAAGGTGGATATAGTTGTACATCCATTAGCAAGCTTTGAGAGAATGTCTATATGTCTCACTTATCCAACATGGAGCAAATCGACCATGCTTTTACCCATGGTAATATTTTGAAATAATGATATATTTACAATTTTATTGAAAAGTTAAAGGAAAATATTTGTGGATCTTACTATTTCCTTTTGATGAAGGGCAGTGATGTGTTTTATAAATGTTGTTGATTAGACATCTTGTTCTATGTTTATTATTGGTTATCATCTTTGGCTTAGATCTAATTATAAATCCCTTTTTGCATTATGTTTGGAAATGTGTTGATGAATAACTTGGTAGGGGACCCTAGGTTTATGAATGCAATGGAGAAAAGTATATGAGATTCTAATTTTAGTGTATCTTCTAGGGTTTCAAGATCATTTGCGTATTTGTATTTCATTGGCATTAATAGCTGAAAATTACTCTTGATAGTTCCCACCAGCCTAAATTTTAGTCTTCTACATCTTTGTAATAGGTGATGTCATGAATGTTGCAATATTCCTTGTCATTTGAAAACCACCAACACACCACTCCTTTGTTTTATAATTATGAAACAAACATACCATGTCCTACCATATAAATAATACACCCCTTTGCATATTATAGGTGTTATTTTCCTAAAGATACATAAATATTGCATACTTAACACGTGTCTATATTTTGTGCTTAAAATACATAGCACTGCATTTTTTCATTTAGCTCATGTTGTTGAACATTAATTAGAGCGAATATTGCAGTCACTTTCCCATCTATCTTTAGTAGCTTGTATGTGACCTAGTGCATTTGTGCACTCCATGTGACAACCCTTCCTAGGTGGAGTGTGTAATTCTGGTTATGTCAAGGTAACATTTGTTCTTTATGCTAATAATCTCTGTGGAGGTTGAATTACATAATCATTCCATGTGATCAAGCTACCCTATACATCCTTTCACCTTGGTTCAAGCAAAGCCATAAATAGTAAGGATCTAACAATACTCTCTGTTGATGCCTCTAAGTTGTTTTCTTCATTCAATCTATTTTTAATTCCAAACCCCTCTCCATCTATAATGACATACTATTGGGCTTTTCATATTTATTTTCCATTTTTTTAAGTTTGCAAAACTGAATGGTGTATTCTCCATTCATTGTAGTATATTAGATTGTATAATTTATTCATCAAAGTATTCTCAATGAGTCCATCATTTTAATATTGAATTAAAGACAAAAATTATGATCCACATTTTATTACTCCTTTTCCTTCACACTTCAAAAGTAATACAAACGATGCATTCATTGTTCTCTTTATTTTTATAAATAATATTATTGATTTTTTATTTTATTTGACAAGATAGAAATAAGTTTAAAGTCAGTCTATTATAATAATGATATAAATTCTAAATAAATTAACTTCAAAGAGAGTAATATTTTTTTATGTTTTATTGATGTTCTATGTGTGCTGAAGACAATAAGAAAAAAATTATAAACTATAAATTTTAAGGTAGCGACATCGACATTGAAAGTTAACGAAGATAGATTAAGTATAATTATTATCACTAGAATCTAAAATCATTACATCTATGCTTTTCTCAGTTTATTCTTTAACTATCAACTTAAAAAGGGATTTGCCCAATTATGAGATAATAAGTAATAGTGAATCTAATGAAAATAATAGTTAGTAGTGATTGTATCCTTTATAAGTAATTTTGAATTTAATGAAGAATTTAATAAAAAAGTTTAGGAATTATATTCTAAGTAACAAGATATATACCACCATTCCTAACCAAGCTATCAAGATCACACTCATCCAAAATGAATTAGGAAAAAGAAGAGGTAAATGGATGGTAAAACTACAATAGCTTGATCTTTAAATTATACAAGGAAAGATTGTGAGGGGTCAAGGAATCATGGACATACCATGACTAAGACTAAACCATGTTTTTTTATGAAACAAACCAATGAGACTCAATTAGCTAGTGGTGTAATGATATTACTTCACCAAATAAGTAAAATCATAGAAATATATCAAAAAATATAAATAATAGATAAGCCACTTCGAGGGGGAAACCTTCTAAATGCTTATAATAAGAAATTAATAATCAAATATTATCATAAATAACTACCCACAACCTCCTATATATAGTCTACCTAGGCTATGGATACTCCATAGGTTGACTTACTAACTCAGTGATAACTTAGATAAATTTTATATAACACCAAAGAGGGATAAGTAAGCCACAAGTTGACTATTCCTATCGCAATAGGCTAGGGACATAGTATGCCCTTATCCTTCAAAATAATATTTCTCAATGTAGATCAAATTTGGATGTTGTTGCATAAAATATTTACCCTCACAATTTACACCCTCACTACTAAAGTTCTTCCACTTGATCATAAATTCCTTAATCTCTGTAACTTTAAACCTATTAGTATATTTTTTAAAGATCTTTTCTAGTTCTAAAATGACTTTCCCTTCTTCATCTAGTTCTGGTGGCTTTGTCTAGGCTAAAAATTTATGTCCAATTACTTTATTCAAGCAAGAAACATGAAACATTGGATTTATGAAAGACAAATGAGTAAAATCCATCTTGTAAGCCACACATTCAATTTTTTATAGAACCTTGTAAGGGTGATAATACTTAAGATCAATTTTGTTGTCCTTTTTTGTTTCTTTAAGGACATCTACTTGTAAGGATGTAAGCATACAAATACCCAATCACCCACATCAAAATGTCACTCACTATATTGTTGATCTACTTACTGCTTCATCTTATTTTGTATCAATGCCAAATTCTCTTTCAAACTATCTAAAACCTCTTTTTGATGCTAAATGTGCTCCTCCACATTTTGAACCTTGGTTTTCACCCTTAAGGAAGAAGTGATGGAAGGTGTATGATAACCATATACTACTATAAATGTGGACAATTTAGAAAAGGTATAGAAACATGTGTCATACCACCATTCTACAAGTGGTAGCCATTTAACCCAACATTCTTTCTTATTTGATATAAAATAGCAGAGATACCCCTCTAAACATTTTTTGGCCACTTCTATTTGTGTATCAAAGTGGGGGTGGTAAAATTAGCTACAATCTAGCTGAGTACCCAAAAAATAAAATAGCCGAGTGAAAAAAATATTAGTGAAAATAGGATCATGATCAATTATTACTTTTGGAGTTCCATGTAATTTTAGAACTTCTTACAAAAAATTGCCACTAATGTAGTAGTTGTAATTGGGTGTGAGAGGGCACAAAAATGAGAAATTTTTAAGCCTATTCATAATTATTGAGATGACATTATTACCTTTATAACAAGGTAAACCCTTAGTGAAATCCGTGGAAACCTCCTCCCACCTTTGACTAGGAATTTCCAAAGGTTGTAACATACATAGGGTCTTAATTATCTCACCTTTATTCTATTGTCATATCAAGCGTTTTTTAACAAATTTTTTTATATCTCCCTTGAGTCCTTCCAAAAACACTTCTTGCTTGTTTCTGTGATAAGTTTTCAATAACCTAGAGTGTCCCCCAATTTGAGACACTTGAAACTCTACAAGAATCATATGCTTCAAATTTGAATCTTTGCAGAAGCATAACCTATCCTTATACCATAGATAATTACCTTTCCAATAAATTTTTTTTAGAGGCTATATAACCTTGATGGATATTATAAATCATAACTTATGTATTCTTGTGCTTCCCCAACTCTAACCTAGCTACATCTACCCAATCTTCCTATAACATGAAAATTACACAAAGTAATGCTTCTATAGATGTATCCTGCCTGGGTAGCGTATATGCTACTACATTATCTTTACCCTTCTCATATATAATTTCCAAATAATAAACCAGCATTTTTTTACCCACTTTTATTGTTCCTCAAAAGATAATATTTTCTCCAAAAATTAGTTGAGACTATGATGATCCATTTTCAACTTAAAATGTCTACCCATTAGATAAAGCCTCCATTATTTTACTACATAAAGAATAGCCATCATTAGTTTTTCATAGATAGGTTTTTCAAGAATCTTACCTTTGAATTGATTACTCTCAAATGTAAGGGGTCTTCCTTCTTGTATTATTACTACTCCTAACCCTAATCCATAATCATAGCATTTAATAATGAATGGCTTTGAGAAGTCTAGTGTAGCCAAAACTGGGGTAGTGCACATAGTTACCTTTAGTTGCCCAAATGATTTTGTGGCTACATCATTAAATTAAAAGACATACTTTCTTAAAAATGTAGTGAGTGAAGATTCTATTTTTCCATAACCTTTCAAAAATCTTTAGTAGTAACCTGTTATTCCTAGGAACCTTCAAAGGATTTTGAGAGTTTTGAGCATTGGCCAATTTACCATAGCTTTGATCTTGTGAGGATTAACTTTGACACCTTCATGGGATATAATATGAAATAAGTAATATACCTCATATAGTCCAAAATCACATTTGGATGGATTCATATAAATCTAATGTCACTCCAAAACTATCAACACCTATTTCACATATTGAAAATGTTCTTCCTATGTCTTACTCTAAATTAATATGTCATAAAAGAAAACCAACACAAAGATCCTTAAAAAATTCCTAAAGATAGTGTTCATCAAGTAATGAAAATTAGATGGTGCATTTTAAGAGTAAAGGGCATTAAAAAAACTCATAATGATCCTCATGAGTTCTAAAAGAAATTTTATGAACATCTTCATCCCTGATTCTAATTTGATGGTACTCCAAGTGAAGATAAAATTTCATTAAATAAATAGTACAATTTAAATCATAAATTAATAGAATAGGAAACTTATCATTGATGGTGTACTTATTAATTTACCTATAATCTATGCATATATACCATGTTTCATCTTTTTTATGCACCATGACTGCTAATGATGAATATGCACTCTAGTTGTGCCTGATGATCCCTATCTCTAGAATATCATGGACCATATTTTCAATTTCACTCTTTTATGCATATGGATATATGTATGTTCTAATATATGGTGGTTGAATCCGTGAAATTATTTGAATGGTATGATCAAGTTCTCTTTTTTTGTGGTAGTCCTTTTGACATGGCCTCAAAAATAGATGGGTGGTCATCAAGAATCATTTATATATCAAGATGTGGAGATGAAGTTATGGGTTAAAATTGTATGTAATATAATCATGATATTTTTTTAGCATTTTTGTTATCTAATGTGAACTAACAAAATATGGTTATTTTTTGCATAATCCCTATAGCTAAATTTTTATACCTTTAAAATGAAAGTGCATGAATAATTATTGAAATTTAATCTTAATTATACCCAAGGTTCTAAGACATTGGACTACCAAAATTATGTTTTCACCACCTATGGGAGTAGAAAACATATAAGAATTTAGATTATACTAGCATATACCAAGCTTAATAGTATAGTATTTCCTTGAACAATTTGTTGTGCCACCATCTGCAATCGTGACCTAAAATTTTTGTGCTGGATAAATGAATTAATATAATTGAGTGGCCAAATTATGGTTGATGAAATTATGTGTGCTCCCTAAGTCAATAAATATTATCACCTTCTATTTATTGAGGAAACCCACCACCTTAAGTGTTTGAGAAGTACTAACACCTAAAAGTGCATGGCAAGGGATTGCACATTTGGAATCTTAAAGTACCTCTTATATCTCTTCCTCATCATCATTGAAGGCATCATCATCTTCATTATCATATTTGGATCCCTTATTGTATAATAACTTCTTCCTAGCACATCTATGTCATCTTCTCTACTTGCCATCACAAATGAAACATAATCCTTTTCCACATTTCTCTTCAATTTGTTGAGGGGTCAATCTGATATGTGGAGTAAATGATGGTGTGGATGTGATACAATCTATAAAGTGAGTGAAGGGCTACTTATTGTTGGCTATGAATTTTTCATCAACCATGCATGCCATGATAATAGAATGAGAAAACTTAAATGGATTAAACATGTGTATCTCATGTTGAATGTGGTCCTTGAGGCCTCCCAAAAGTAGATCATTTATGTTCTCATTAGTAATTATCTATACACATAAGGATAGGTTCTAAAAATTATGAATATAACCCTTGACTAAACTAGTTTGTCATAATTTTTCCATTCAGATAAAGTAATTCCCTATCATACTATTGTTATACTGTAATTGCATATCCTTTTTAAAACTTATCTATGAGACACATAGAGTCATCTTTTTATTTTGAGCAGATGTCCATCAATAACAAATGATTTTTTCAGGTTCTAGATAAAAAGATGCCATGGTAGCTTTTATCCACATGGAATCTGATGTAGATAAAAAATAAACTCCATTTGGTTGATCAAATTGACTTGATCCTTGACATCAAACAAATTTACACATATCCATTTTTGGTAACATGTTCTGTTATGGAAAGGTACGTGGATTTGGATTTGAAAGGTTGTGCAATAGTTATAGATATCTCATTTGAGTAATTAGTTTGTAAATCCATCATGATATTTTCCAAACTAGGTTATATGGATTTCATATCAGATTATATGCCTCTTATTTTGAATGCCTTACATATTATAGTCAAGTTAGCTCACTTTGTGATCTATTTAAGATAAACCTAGTATAAATGATCTCGTAACTCAACCTTCTAACTACATATCTTCATTGTGAGGAGTTTTACTTGGGGTTTTGGAACCCTTTCCTCAGCCCCTATTTTGTGGTCCAGCCATAAAAGGGCTTGACAATGTCAACCTTGATTGACACTTTCGACCTAACTTTGGCGAAGATATTTTGTACTTATATTGACATCTTATTATAAAATAAAAATAATTTACCCCATATATACTTTTAAAATACTTTAAAAAATGTATAAAACTTTGAAAAATTCCTTGAATTACGTACCATAAAGTGAATTTATGAAAAACCCTTAGATGGTGATATCTTTTTCAAAATAGATCCAATTGAGCTAAAATTTGAATTTAAGATTCATTAAATGATTATTCACCTATATTAGAATAATTACTTATGAATTCTTAAAAATTTATCAGATATATCCAAAATACAATATCTAGGGCTTGTTTACCTTATTATGGGCCAAATCGATGCTTTGATACCACTTGTAATGATATTAATTCACCAAATAAGTATAATAATAGAAATATACCACAATTATATGGAAATATAGCATAAAATATGAATAATAGATAAGCCACTTCAAGGGTACAACCTCCCAAATGCTTGCAATAAGAATTGAATACTCAAATATGATCATAAGCATCTACCCACAACCTCCGATATATAGTGTACCTAGGCCATGGTTACTCCATAGGCTGACTAGTAACCTAGTGAAAGCATAGATAAATGTGATATAACATCAAAGAGGGATAAGTAACCTACAAATCAGTTATTCCTCTCCCAATAGGTTAAGGGCATAACAAGTGGTGAATGGTATACTCAAATCATCCACTACTTATGATTATATGTCCTCTTGAGATAAGAAAAGATTAGAGATGAACCCTTAGTCTCAAATAAAATCATTATATGATAAAAAAAAGGAGTCCTTTACTAAAAAAACTATGAAGTAACATACTTTTGGTGTGTTTTAAAATAAGAAACTGTAGACATCCTAGATAATATACATCAAAAGATATGTAGTGAAAATCACTTAGGCAATGGAATAACCCATTAAATTTTGAATATGGGATATTAATAGCCTACATTTTTCAAATATTCACAAAACTATGTCATAACATTCCATGAATTCTATGTGTTTGTAAAAAGTTAAGTGAAAGCTATCATGCCTCTACAACTAGTTATTGAAAGGTTCCCTTTTGCTTAATGGGGTTTTGATCTCATTTGGGTGATAAACCCAAATTATTCAGCAAGGCATAATTTTTTCCTAATGATTAATGACTATTAAAATAGATGGACATAAGCTATAGCCACTAATATTTATTTAACATTGGATGTTATAATATTTCTATAAGAGAATATACTAACAAGGTTTAGTACTCCAATGTCATTAGTTTATGGTAATATCATGATTTCTAATCTACTAAACTTATTGAGTGGGTTTATAACAATGAAATAAACATCAATTTATCTTAAAATTAATATACACAAGGGAATTGAGTAGCTAAATATAAAAACAATAATATAATGGATGCCATCAAGAAGTCAACACAAAACAAACCAAGATTGTGTAATATACTACCAAAGTATGTACTATGGGTAGATAGAACAAGGTATAAACAAGCCCTCTAGATTCACCTTTTCTTATATTTTATGGATAATAAAAAAATTTCCCATTCAGTTTTAAAACACTAATGTACCAATTCCTTCAAGAATGCATGGGGTAAGATGAGAGAATCCATTCCAAACTACTTGATATAGTCTATATAAAAGATGCACAAATTGAGATACTACATATCTTCAGAAAACACCAAGACATTGTCAAAAGATGTCTTGAAAAAATGTCTAATATCAATTATATTTAGATTTGATACCTAGTGGTTTTGTGGGATAAAGCACACAAGAAGAAAGGATAAAATAATAATTTTGCACATTTATCGATTAGACCATATTAAATATCTAAAATTCTAGGGCCTTAAAGATAATAACCTCACTTTTCCAATCAATGGATGGTTTTTGAAATAATATTTATTGGTTTCTCTAACAAGTGATGCTTCTGAATGATTGTAAGTGAGGATGCATACATAGGATAAGAAGATATTCATTTCTATCTAGAATATATTTCCTACGTTCCAAGTATATATTAAATTAAAAAATCCTTGTCATTATGATTGGACCCTATACTCTATATGCTAAACCCTAAACCTTAATCCCCATGTTCTAAACCTTTAACCCTAAATTATAAACCTTAAAATCTAAACCAATCAATTTAGCCTAGTTTAACATCCTTTAGATTAAGAATTAGGTTCAAAATTATAAATTTGACCTAAATCACATCACTAATTGTTCTAATTGACAAATTGGCTCTATTTGTGATGATATTCGGGCAAATTGAGCCCAAACTCGTATTTTTTATTTAATCCTTTACCCTAAAACCTAAAACTTATACCTTATACCATAATTACTTAATCCTAGAACCTTACCCCTAAATAAATTTATTTATCCCTAATTAACATCATTTAGAGTAATAACTATTTTAACAGGGCTCAATTTGACCTAAATCACAACACTTATTACCCTAATTGACTAATTGGCTCAACCTATGATGATGTTGGGGATAATTGTGCCCAAACTCACATTATATAGTCACAAATAGGTTTAACAAATTAAAATTGGCCCTAATTACCTTTGTGATCAGACCCTATACCATAAATAATAAATCATAAACCTTAAACCCCAAGCCCTAAATTGTAATGTCTTTAAACATTAAACCAATATATTCATCCATAAATAACATCATTTAAATAAGAATTAATTTCACAAGGCTCAATTTGGCCAAATTACATCATTATTTCCCCCAATTGACTAATTGCCTCAATCTATGATGAAATCAGGACAAATTGAGGCCCAAATCACATTCTATAATCATAAATAGGTTGAATAAGTTCAAATTATCCCAAATTACCTTTATTTAGATACTATACACTAAACCCTAAACATTATACCTTAAATATTATGCCCTAAACCTTAATCCATAAATCATAAACCTTAAACCCTAAACCAATCTATTTAACCTAAATTAACATCCTTTAAAATAAGAATTAGGTTGACATGGTTTAGTTTATCCCAAATTGCATCACCAATTACCTCTAATTAGCTTATTGGCTCAATTTATGATGACATTGGGTTTAATTTAATCCAGAATTATATTTTTTAGTCAAAAATATGTTTAACAAGTTTAAAATGGCTTTAGTTGCCTTCTTGGTTGGACCGTATAGTCTAATACCTAAAACTTATACCCTATACCCTAAGCACTAAACCCTAAACCCTAATTCAATTAATTAATCCCCAAATAATATCATGTAGAATAATAATTAGTTTTATAGGACTCAATTTACCTCAAATCACATCACTTATTACCCCAATTAACTAATGGTCTCAACTTGTGATGATGTTGGGGATAATTATGCCCAAAATCACATTCTAGTATGTTCAACGAGCTCAAAATTTCCTTGATTACCTTTACAATTAGACCCTAGACCCTATAACCTAAACTTTATACATTAAATTCTAAGCCTTAAACCCTAAATCACAAACTCTTTAAACTCTATTAACTAGTCATTTTATTGACAATTCACATCATTTAGACTAAGAATTAGGTTCATAAGGCTCAATCTAGAAAAAATCACATCACTAACTCCCCCAAATGACTAATTAGATCAATATATGATGATATGGTGGCTAATTGAACACAAAAACATATTTTATAGTCACAAATAGTTTGAATAAGCTTAAATTATCCCTCATTGCCTTTCAAATTAGACCATATACCCTAAACATTAAATCGTAAATCTAAATCACTAAAATCTAAACCAATTAATCTATTCTAAATTAACATCCTTATGATAAAACTTAGGTTGACATGGCTCACTTTTGCCCAAATTATACCATTGATTGGCCCAGTTGACTAACTAGTTCAATTTGTGATTCCATTAGGGTTAATTTAGCCCAAAATCACATTATTTGGTCATAAATAGGTTAAATGAGCTCAAATTAGCCCCAAATATGTTCTTGATTAGAACCTAACCCTAAAACCTAAACCTTATATTCTATACCCTAAGTTTTAAACCTTAAGCCCTATGTAATAAACCATAAATGCTAAATCAACTGATTTATCCTTAACTAAAATCCTTTAGAGTAATAATTATTTTCACATGGCTCCTTTTTGATAAATTACATCACTTATTACCCCAATTGAGTAATTTTCTCAAACTATGATGAAATTAAAGATAATTATGTCCAAAATAACATTCTATAATCGTAAGTAGTTAAACAAGCTCGAGTTAGCCCCAAATGCTTTTGTGATTGGACCCTATACCCTATACCCTAAACCACATACTTTAAACACTAAGCCCTAAAAATTAAACCCTAAATTATATACTATTTAGATCCCAAACCTATCATTTTCACCTCAATTAACATCATCTAGACCTAGAAATAGGTTTAAAGGGCTCAATTTATCTGAAATCACATCACTAATTACCTCAATTGACTAATGCTTAAATTTATCAAAATATAGATAAAATATCCATGATATTTAGAATGAAGTGATGCATGCTTTTTATTTATGGGATTGTTGTTAGAAATTTACCCCATAATTATAAATGATGGTGTCTATGCCTTTGTGTATTATACGAGTCCAACATTTTTTGAGGGGTCAAAGACGCATTTTTTCCAGAGTGTATGACTTAATGATGCAAAGCAAATGGATGATATTGACTTGTGATGCTTTGTGAGAGATTTTTTTTTCATACTATTCAATCCTACCTTCATCCATTCATGTAGCCTTCATACCTCTTATGATGTCCCCTTAAAATTTTAAAAGACTGAAATATGGCTATGTTCAAAACCTTGAAACCTTGGAAACTAACTAAGTCTAAAATGTGATAAGATCCTCCAAAACCTAGAATTCTCATTATAAATCTTAGACATATGAAACCACTCTAAAACATCCTAAAAGTATATAAATAAAATATAACTTAAAGTATAAAAAAATATATGCTCATATCTATATGTAAACTTGTACTTAAGTGTTTATTTTATTTATATACTAGCATGTTAATGTAAAAGTAAACTTTTCCACGTACATTCTTTTATATTAATAATATCACATACATGTTTTTAAATAATAAAATTACATACATAGTTTTAAATACTAAAACTATGTACATGGTTTTAATAATTA
>JARHVA010001251.1:3620000-3625000 GCA_037957365.1 Torreya grandis | reverse complement strand
AATTTCCACCAAAGGGTTTTAAAAAAACAAAATGATGCTCAAAAAATAATGGGCCATATGGAAAGCTATCTCCTCTTAGTTTTATGTAAAATAATACTACCTCTTCAAATTTTTATGTTTGACATAATTATACCTAATCATTTTAAGAACAAATTAGAAGTTTAAAAGCTTGACTAGAAATGTTACAAAACATGTTGTTATGACATGTTCAAATTTTGAGTTTAAGTGTCTCAAATAATATATACAACTTGAGGTTTCTTATTTTCTAGGTAAACCATGTTCACTTAAGACCCAATTTTTCCCCCCAATTTCATGTAATTAGACTTAAATTAAATTGTACTTGGAATGAGTGAGTTTTCTTAGATTATAAGATTTACACTAATATACTCATAAATTTCAAAAAGACATTCAATTTCCAAAGATCAACTAAAATAGTGCATGCTAAAACTTGAATGGAAGATAATAAACATACGATTGAATGCACAATGATGTAATGTATTGAGTAAAATATTTTTTCTTATAAATACATCCAAAAAGTGGTGATTCCCAACCCTTATTTTATCTATGTTTCACAAAAAAAATCATCATGCAAACTTATAGAAAATGGGTCTTTTAAGTAATCTCTACCAGGGCTATAAATACCTATTTGGTAGTAAATCAAGGATTAGAGTTAAATAAAAGGTATATATTCTAGTGCTTTGTAAGCCTATATAGAAAAATAACAATGACCGAGCTCCTAGTACTATTTGGCTAAAAAATCTAAAGTCAAAAAAAGAAAAAAACCTAGACGGTTTTATCTAAGACTTTGTCAAAACTCTCATAATAAGGAGAAAATATATTTTTTTGAAATCACACATATAGGTAAAGTAATGTAAAGGGTTAGGATATTTCATGGTGAAGGATTAATATTTTTATTGGGACCAGTTTACTCATTCTTTTCTTGATAGAGATGAAATTATATTAAGATGCATTACGAGGATTCTAGGTTCTTAGATATGCAAGAGTATTCCCCACTAAGTCCCCAATTGTCATGCCCTAACAATGGCCCATTTTTATTTTCAAATATGGACCCATTATTATCCAAATATCCTTATTCAATATCCCATAATTCTTAGACATCCATGATATTTTTATTAATATGTATAAGTCTATGATAGTCCTCAATATCTAAATTTACATAATTTAGAAATATGAAAATCAAAACTTTGAGACTAATTTTGATTTATTTTAAAGCTTGGCTTTTTATATTTTTTATTAAAAATTAGATCTATGATTTATGGACTAATATAATAATGTGTCATGTCCTAGTATTTATTTGATTTTCATGTGTTTACAGGACTATTGACAAAAGGATTACAAATTATTCACATATGGGCCCGACATTTATTATGATTACACAAACTCTCTAAGCTCCAAGATCAAGGCAAGTGTGATAATCATGTTAATTTTACTTCTTAAGCATTCATAAAAAATTTAAGTGTTTCAAAGATTCAAAACTTCAAGATCTTTATAGATGACACTATTGTGTTACTTGAAACTTACTATAGTTTATAAAACTTTCATACCATATTGACAGTTGGGACACCACAAGTTTTATACATGATGACACCACATTAAAATAGGACAGACTTCACCTTACAAAAGTTATAAGTGTTTCATGTTGTCAAGCCTCAAGAACATGCCACGTGAAATAACCTCATAATCCTAGAACCATGGAAGGACAAATAACAATTAATAGTTTAATAGCCCCATGGTCTAATATTCTTATTACCCTAATGTTCTAAGATCAAAGGTTTGGCAATTGGCATAATTTCATTAACTTGAAACCATGGAAGGTCAAAATAAAGATAATAGGATAATGGATCTAAGACTAAAAGACTCCTCATATTAGAGTGTTTTATAGTTGACATAGTTATATCAAACCAGAGATTCAAATGGAAAATGTGAAGTTAATGGTCTTTTGGTTCCAAGGTCCCAAATATCTAAGGCCTTACAATATTGAGAGCATACCACACATCAATATCCAGTATATGGAGCCTTCTTGAAGTAAGTACATAGTTCAAAAGTTAAAAAATCTTTGGCCTCAAGTCTCTAATCTACCATAAATCTAATAGTACTACACATGGCTCAATCATCTCGACTCATACCCATGGAGGATATAAATTAAGATCATAAATTTAAAGACCTAGGGAAACAGGAAGTGGACAAGTGTCAAGATTCAAGAGATATGTGGCCAAATAATGAATAAATGAGTTAGATAGCTAAGTAATAACTAGTAAGTAATAAATCAACCCTTTTAATGAGAAGTGACTGGATATACCTGTATCAGTGAGAAGTTGTTATTTGGCATAAAAAATAAGCTACCAAAATCGATTGGCACATTTAAATTTAAATGGTAACAAAATAAAAATTTATTATTGGCATTAATGCCACATGAGTTATGCCTTTAATGTGTAATATTTGGAAAATTATGAAAAATATAAGCAAAGAAAAGTCACTTTAACATTAATGTATGAGTTGGAAATTGCAATTTTAAGCTCTTCAATGACTAAAAGCCCTAGTTTTTTAAAGTAAAATTATACAGTTAACATATATTATGAAGGAATTTAATAGTTATAGATTATAAAATGTCCTCCCCAAGTCAACCACACATTCAATATACTTATAGTTACTTCATTGTTGGAAACACTAAATACATAGACACTCTATTCAATAAGGGTGCCCTAGATTTCAAGTTTTCATGCTACTCAACCCTGTGGAATTTAGTAGCTGCTATAACATTATATTCCTCACAAGATCTATTATCGCATGAGGATAAGTAGTACATTGATGACCTGATATTAATTAAGATTATGCGTCTTTATTAAGTAATAGTGAAACTAAAGGTAATGCCTTGCATTAATTTGTTTCATGATTTTTTTTCAAAGGAAGTTATTCTTGGGACTATATGCATCTTATTAAAGGAGGAAAATTCAATTTCATATGTTTATATAATGTCATTTGAAAGGTATCTTAGTATCCCAGGGCCTGAGGTTTTCTATAACCAAGTCTTAGCTAATATATGGCTTGAACACAACACTGTAGTTGAAAAATTAAAATAGTGGCTAGTTAAGGGATAAAATTTTAACCCCAAGGGAGGAATTTCCTCCTACAACATCATCAAATTTAGGTATGGTATTAGAATGCACATGACCCTTATAAAAATATTGTATGGTTTCCATAACATTACTTATGTACTAGTGGAATATGTCCCATTGCTTGACATTCTCCCAACTTATAAAAAAATTATTTTCCTCAAATAAATTAATAGTGTCAAATTGAAGGTACATATGCTCAAGAATGAATAAATTCCAATTGATGGGAATATTTTTTGAATGTCATATCTATTATATGTAGTGCTTGGGATGGACCACAAGGCCCATGGAGAATTATGGTAGTCATTTGTAAAATATGTAGAGATTAAAATCTATCAATAATATTATTCTATGAGATTAGAAGGATTTGCGAGTAAATTTATCCTCAAATTTAATAATCCATTCATGGGTCTTATATGACTCAAATATTTAATAATTTCATAAGAATTATAGCCAAAATAAAGGATTAGTAGTATTATCTAGACTATAGCATAATTAGAATTGAAATAATAAGGCCAAGCACTCTATTTTTACACCACCATGTTCTATAAAATTTTGATTAAAAAGAGGTGGCCCATTAATTATATAATAGTATATATGAATAACTTGGACTTAATGATGAGGCATATTATTATAAGACCCCTCTAAGCATTATATAACTATAGTTTGTAGTGAGGTAACACTTTAATTAGATAGGGAATATTATATCCCATTATAAATTAAAAGTGGCCCAAATAATAAAATGAAATTTTAATGGTAAATTAATAAATTCTCTCGAAATTCTCAAATATAATAAGGGAATGACCATTACATATGGTCACTATGACTATGAACATGATGATGTATTTATGAATGCATCAAATGATTCATAATTTTGGACCTATGTGAAGTAAAATCAAATGTCAATGATTATTTTCCCAACAATTTAATATCACATGGATATTTACCAATAGAGTTAAAATTATAGATTAAGGTAGGTGAAACAATCCTAGAGTCACCAATGGATTCCAACATAGCAATGTAACCATCTTCCCTTCCCCACAAAAGGAGAGATGAGTCTATAATAAGGAGAGTCTAATGATCAAAGGGAGGATAACCTATAAATTAGAAAGAAAATTATTAGAGGTATTCTTATCCCTAATATACCCTCTACACATTTATTTTATATTATACTAGGAATAACCAATATATTTGAGAGAATTGCACCTCCTCAAGACAGATAATCACATTCCCTTTGTCACTTTTCCCTCCACTTATAACAACTACATAGGCATGTCTTCTAAAATTTCATAAATATTACATATAATCTCACCCATCCAATCTTTCATCCCATCAAAAACCACAAAAAAGTCCATATTCATCCATTCTTTCCTCCACCATTGTTGTTCCACTTTTCATTCTTTCACCATGACCTATAGTGATAGTCCCTAATACTATGGTTCCTTCAATAGTTTTGCCTTATCTTCACCTCCTATTCCATGTAAAGTCACCTATAAAAGGAAATGCATCGTCCTCCCTACTTAATTTAAATTCTAACAACTAGAGGAGAGTCCATCATTAGTTCTTGATAATTTAAGATGATCCCTTATTCAATAAGTATAGAAATAAGATCATAGACATGTCATATCACTAGTTGATTATCCAACCGATGAAGAAGAAGAAAGTGTATAAGAAATGATGGTACACGAGCCAAGGTTAAGTGAATAGAAGGTCCAAGATGAAATAAAAAAGTAGGCATAGATATAAAAGGCAATAATAAGTCTATAAGGATTTCTAGAAAAATAAATTCTAACTAGAGCATTAAGCCAAGAAATCCTCACTAAACATGAAAGATATAATATTAATAATGCAGTCTCTTCTCTTTCT
>JARHVA010001251.1:3587500-3615000 GCA_037957365.1 Torreya grandis | reverse complement strand
GATTCATAATCTAACTCTAGATATGCACAATGTAGCTCTATAAATGCACAATCTACCTATGGACATGACTATAATTGGTTCTGACATGCCCAATATCAATTTTTGGATTTATATGACTAAATCAATAATGAGATAATGTTTTAAGAAATATTTTATTTTATTTATATCTATACCAAAAATATAAATAGAAATTTTCAGAAATAGACATAAAACCAATTAGTGCCATAAATCAGTATGTTTCAAAATGTGAAAGCAAAGAATTCCAAAGATGATGGGTACATATTTTTAGAAATTATTTATATTATTTATAAATAAAATAATAATTTTATAGTATTATAACTACTATGAATATCTAAACATCAAGTTGTTAGAATAAAACCAAAATTGCTAAAACCATTATTGATTCTCTCCAAAAAAAACTAGAAGATGGTGAATTTGTGAATTTAACACTTGCAAATACTTAATCCTTGAATAATAGGGATCAATACTATTATTCAAATTTTATATGCATCTTGTATTTTATATTGTTATCCTAGAATAACAATTAGTTATAAACTATTTTATTAGGGTTTTAGTCCTAAGTAAGAAGTTATTGAAGAAGTTATATTATAAATATAACCTTCTCACTTAGAATATTTAAAAAATGTAATTCACTTATATTGTATGGAAAAAATTTATTGAACAAATAATTTGAGCATTTATACATTTTCTTGTCTCTAGTCTATTAAAAAGGTGGAGCAAGGGATCACTCAGCGTGAGCAAGAAAGACATATTATACTAGTATTTTTAGATTATATTTATTTATGTTTTATTTTCATTTCCAAATATTTGTTTTATATTTAGAATATCATATAACATGAAAACTAATTACATCTATACAATAAAAAAAAATTAGTTTCCTTTCATGCAATGTGTGTTTCAATTCTTGCAATTTTATTTTTTCAAGTGCATTTCCTTTCTAGCAAAGTGTGTATCATTTATGAAATTTAAATTTATATAAACATGTTTTAATTCATGCAAGTACACTGTTAAGAAAATAACTATTACCTGAATTTATTTTTTACCATAGTGCATATAGCCTTTGAACAATAACCCTGGATTGATATGATTTAACTAAATAAATTTAAATCAATGAATATGATTGATGACACTCATCATGAACCATGTAAAAATAAAAAATACTATTTAAAAATTTAGTTGTTGGTTGTCTTTATTTGACTCCTCATGTGTATGGAATGCCAAATTTTATTTAAAACCAAGTTAATAAAATATGATGTGTTAGTTTTAATTAAATTATCTTATAATAATTTTGTTTCGAGCCTCAATAAATGCAATACAATGTCAAATCTTGTGTAGAATTTAATGTGAATTTAATGTCTAAAATGCTTGAATTCTAACTCTCTATTTGAATAAAGAATATGATTATCTTCCTCCTTTAAATTAAAATTTATAAAATTATTATTTAAATGCAAATTTTAAAATGATTACTTGATTACAAATGTCAAAAAATATTACCTGAATGCAAATGTCAAAAATTACTTTCTTCATGTTTTTACTTATATTATAGTAATGATGAATTAATGAAAAATATTAAACATGTGTTTCAAAATTCATATTTTATTCTTAAAATTAAAAACATGTTTATTGAAGTGGATAGTACACATTATACTTATGCAAATAAGGATTATTCTATGCTTTTTGAAATTTGTGTTTCTTCCCTTTCTATATCTAATCCTCCTAATGTGCCCATGTTTGAAATATATCATCAAATTATACTAATGAATGAACTCATTCATACTTCAATTTTTCCAACACATGAGATTGTTAATATGATGCATGAAATAGGTGAGTTAGAAATAAAAATAAAATATTCAACTCTAAATTATATTACATCCAATTTAAGAGTTGATTCTACTGCTAGATATGGCAAATGTATATTGTGTGTTATTTATGATTCTTCTCTCCTATGTGATTTACAAATCCTACGCTATATTTATTTTATGGGATAGGGTTCCTTACTTATATGTTAAGTATTTTTTTTCTCATCTTAGTAAACATGGTGATAATGATAGAATGTTTATTAATACATTTCCTAGAAGCTTAATGTGACATGATTTACATTGGTTTCCCACTCTACCTAGTGGTTCCCTACACACATTATTTACATTATCTTTTATTTATATCATGATTTATCACTACTAAGGTACCAAATGCTACATTTGAGTGTACTCCATATCTTATTTTAATAAAAATTAAGCATACTCATGATTATATCCTTATATTCAATATGAGAATGCATTATTTGATATATCAACCTATGAATCTAGAGAAATAATATATCCTTAGTATAAGTATCTTGCCTCCTCTAAAAAATAAATTATTTAACATACTCAAAAATTATTAAAATATATTTTTTATTAGCTCATGTCACTTGATGATGATATTTTAAGATCACATGCACCTAACTATGTGATTCATACTTCATATTTTATATATATTCATCATACTAAATATCCTAAAATTTTACGATGAAATAATCAATACAAATCAAACACCATTTGATAATATTAGAAATAAAACTACAACATGTGCTACCCCTTCCTTAGTAGATCATGGATAATGTTTCTATAAATAAAATCACAATATAACATTGAAAAGGCTACTTGATAATAAAATTATTAATTTAACTTATATTATGTATATCTTCCATTAACATTTAATTAAAAATTATTTTATGATTATCATTAGATAAATGATCATATAATGAATAGGTGTCATTCCTTGAAACATCTAATACAATATATTATTGATAGTTGTGACATTACATTTGATAAATCCATTATGAAACCAAAGGATACCAATAAACCTTTTAATATCGAAAGCCATATGAAAAATGATGTTTCGTATTATAAAATAGAAAATCAAACATAGATGTTTAATTTACCTAAGCATGATAATGTGCAAATAATAGTTCCAATAATCTAATAGATAGATATATTTCACATGCATAACACTTGATCATTAGTTTTCATATGGAAGGATAATAGACACATGGATTTATTGTAGATTATCAAGTTTAATATAATATACATAGCATTACTTTACTTAGAATACATAGATATGATATTCAAAATGTAATATAATTGTCACCTTCTACAACTGAACATTTGACATAGGGACGTATTAAACTACCTATATGTATTAGTCAAAAAATGTGTCATAAATTATTCTATGTTATGTATTCTATGTTTCAGTGTAATGCTATATGTTTTGTCAAATCTATAAAATAATTAAGTTAGTTTATTAGATGAGATAAACTAATGTGTAAAATTAGAATGATACAAATATGCAATATATGACATAAATTGATTTGCAACTTACTGAATATTGAAAAATGTTTAAAGTGGAAAGTATGAAAGAAACACAACATAGATATAAAATAAGGATTTAGGACTGTGTCTGGGGCTAAAAATCATAATGGAGATATGTTGACTGACTACACATAAAAAATAGGGTATTAAAGGATATCCAAACAAGAACATTTTAATTAGACAAGGGAATGAGGGAATATTATCCATAGGGAGCACCAATTTCATTTAGATTATATAATTTTTATTTTAATATGATAGGTTCACCATGGGTTACATGTTATTTTGAATTTTTAGGATCCTTTGATGTCTCATAGAAAATAACTATATATATTCTCCTTCAATTATAACCCTAACTCAGTAGATTAAGAGGACAAATTTAATCATAGGTTAAAAGGGGTTAATAGTTGAAATTGTGATTAACCTCAACACCTCATGTGTTAAATAAAACCTACATACAAATACTCTGAAGAGTGATAAAAATACATGTAGTTGTTCCATGTATAGTGGTGTGTATGAAATACTCATGTAAAATACTAAATATTAATGCAATCTTTATGTGATTAACTATTTCAACTATGAATATTGACCTTGGAGGTGTAATCATATTATATCTTAGTGATAATAAGGTTTTATGTATTTATAATTGGGATAAAAATGTAATTTCATCTTAGTGGGAGATTAGAGAATTATGGTGCTTTCCAACTTATGAGCCTCGTATCTGCAAAATACTTTGAATCAAGTATTTATAGTTTTATTTTGATAATTCCTTTAGATGGGGATTTTGATGCTTTTTTGATGACCTATTATATAAATTTAGTTTCTATAAATTAGTCATTATTTGGTGAGAGGACAAAATTGGTGGAATTAGTCACCCCTAGGGAGCGTTGTTGTCTAAATGGTGTGTTCTTGTCTTAGGAGTAAAATATGTTGATTTGGAAGTATAGAGTAATATATGGATATGATTAATCTTGTTTTTCATTAGGAGTAAGTAAATTATAGGATCATCAGTTTGATTATAGGAAATGGGTCATCTACATAAAAAATTAAGGCAAAAGATCAAAAGGCCTTAGAATAAGGCATGACTTAATGTGTAAAAATGGTGGTCATAAGTGAATTATTTTATCTTAAGTGTTACTTTATGTGTCTAAATTTTCCCCAATTTTAATCTACTAATGAAAAAAAGTCAAATTAATATATTAAAATAAAAACTTCATACCTAATCTTACCTATGAAGTGTATTCTCTAATTTATGCCATAACGCTAAACTAAGCTTCACATGAACCTTCAATGAAACATGTGTAAATTAGTCCTTAATTAAGATGGAAATATGAAATTAAAATATAAGAAATTTATAGATATAATAAAAATTAACAAACAAACCTAATTGGTTATGTTAACCATTATGTTTTATAGTGTAAAAATAGTGACTATAGAGGGTTGGACCCTTAGAGTTTTTTTCTTCTTTGAATAGCTTTGATTGGACTGTGCATGCCCCAATCCACTTTTAAATTTGAGTGTGGTAAGTAATTCAAGGTGTTATTGACTCTATAATTTCATACCCAAATTGGTGAAGTATTTTTTGAAATAATTATATGAATTTTAATAGATTGTTTTAGAGCAAAATTGGTGAAATAAAGTGTATAAAAGGCAAAAAAACTATTGAAATTTGAATAAGGTTGATTTGTAGTAAAATTAGTTGTAAACATTATTCAAAAGTCATGAAAAATATACTACAATTTGGGTATAGTGCATAAAAAATGGGTAATGACATAAATAATTATTCCATATGTGAAATTGGTGGGAAAACTAACCAATGAGGTATTCATGTGCCACTCACATGACCCTAACTTGATATCTACCATATATGTATTAAGAGATTGGGTAATAAAAAAATAAATTTTGAGTAACAACCTATATGCTAATCTAGGATATATGCCGCACATGTTTCCACCAAAGTAAAGAAATATGAGACAACTTAAGCATTTTTCTAAAAATTATGGCTACGTAAGTATTCGTAACTATTATATACTATCCATGACTTAGATAATTTTTTGAAATGATTGTTTTATAATTATTGGGATAATAACATTCTATTTTCAATAAGTTAAAGATGTGCCATTGTCTAAATGGAGTGATCTTATCCAAAATTTGTTTCTGGGTATGCAACATTAAAATATTTGTAATACCTATAATTTTTGCTCTATGTACTACACTATAGGGGCTTAATCTCTACGATAAGACATTATGTATACCACTTATTTTAAGGTTAGGTTTTTATTCCATGGGTAAGATATCAATTAATTTAGGGCTTTTCATTATACTCTCACTCCATTCATTAGTGATGCATTGAAGGATTGGGTGAAAAGGTTGTTGTTGGGCTAACCCTTAAAACATGTGCACCAAAATCATTGTCACATAGTCCATAGAAAACTTACATTATTTAAAAGTTAGACAAAGAGGGATGTTTTCATGATTAAATATGAAATATTCAATTTTAAATAAAGATGAAGGAAGAAAAATACAAATTTGAGATTAGTGATGTGGATAGTGTTAGAACATTTGCCACTAAAATTATTGAAAACATATTTGTGTGTGAAGGATTTGAAAAAAAAAGAATTGAGGAAAAATCCATTGTCTTAGTCCTCCGAATTCCTTATTCACCTTAGTGGATGTTAAAATATTCACACTATAATATATATTCACTAGACTCCATACACATAATGTTCTTACAGATCTGTAAATTTGAAACTTAATGCTTGTCATTGTATAAGATGTATGTTTGTATTTTAAAATGTAGTTCATGGTGTAAATTGTTTTTATATTTTATAATATGAATAATTGACTTTATTTTACATGGGTGTTTATGTTGAGGGTTAATTTTTTAGACTTGACATTGTGGATGTAAAAGCTAGCAGTTGGTGTAAAATGTCACATGTTAGAATAGAAACCAAATGATTTTAAGGTCGATGATGCTTGTATTAAATTTTTTACTACTAGGTAATTTGAGCCTATGTATATTATAAATATCCCTTGAATGTGAATGTGAGGTATACCTTCGAAGTTGAGCCCATGTATTTTTTCACAAGTCCAGGGAAGTGTTTGAATGTGAGGTGTACCTTTGAAGTTTGTATGGGATGAGAGTGGCTGAAAAACTTATTTCTAAGGTGAATGATGTTGAAACAAGGTAGACAATGTTTAAAATCCTAGGTGAGATAATGTATAAGTATCCTAATGAGTAGGTAGTGGTTTGTGATGCAAACCTACTATGCAATAATATCTAGTTCATGAATCATTCATTAACTATTTTAAAAATGAATGTTTCCATAATATTGGCATGTGGGAAATATGTTTATATAGAGTGCCTCATGTGGGTCAAGAGATAAATGTTTCCATACAAGTACATTGCTCTCATAAAAAGAAAATGTTTCTAAATGGAATCAGTGTTTATTTCCATCAAAGAATGGATTGGTTGGTGTCTATGTTATTTGTGTATTATTGGTGGATCCAAATGTGTAAGGAGAGTGGGATTTATAGGAACTTTAGGCTTAAACAATTATAGAAAAATTCATGGATGAAATTTTAAAGTGTTTGATGGTTTTTAACATCTCCAAAAGCTTAAAAATAAGGACTATAACATACTTTCAAATACTTTCATAATGATTTACAGAGATATACAGGTTTTAAATAGTTTAAAGAGCATAAAAACAAGCTTCAAACCCTACAAGTTCTATCCCAAGGCCTTTCAAACATTTTTAGTTCATTTTACAAGCCATTAATTAGGGGAAATAAAGACTTGTAATACTGAATGAGTTTGCAGGTCCTTGTAAATTATCTCAAACATGGAGTAAGGGTTGAAGAGGACCAAGATGATATCAAATATTAGAAGTGATGAGTTCTAGGTCCTTAAAGAGGAGAATATGAGGTCTACAATCATAAAACAAGCCAAAATATTAATGTTTGTAGGGGTTTTATAAAAGGCCTAGTCACGTCCCATTTCTCTTCCATTTGTGCATGGAATGTGTTGAATCTTGGAGGGTTTTTCGAGTCATAAGCCACCTCATGATGGTATTCAACCTTCATAAGAAAGGAAAAATATGTGGGTCTACTAAAGAGACCTTGTAGACAATCAAAACCTCTAAACCTCTAAGCTATGAAGCTACATTTTCATGGGGTTTCAAACTTAAAGAGGCAACAAAATGATTTTTTAGGCCTATTTTTGCACGTTATAAATAATTTTGAAGTGAGTTTACGATTGCCATTGAAGAAAACATGTAAGTATCCTTATGTTTTAAATATTCTAGTGTTTCTTGGTTTTTCTAATTAATTTTATAGGTCTGTTATAAAAGGTTTATAGTGGTATAATTTTAACATGTAGGTTTTCTCCAAGATTTTCATTAAAAATCATTCCTTTGTAGGTTTGTAGTTGTGATTTTTGAGGGATTTATGGTTGATTAATAAACAATATAGAGTTAGAGCATGCTCATGCTAATATAATCTATTTCGAGTAGGCTTACATAGAAAAAGTTTTAGATTAAGGCTCTGATCCTATTTCAAAGCTTTTGAACTCCTAGAGTGAAAGTTATAGTTATAGACATGATCTAATCCCTAGCTTACATGCCTAGAAATGAGATGATAAGTTCAAGAAATAGATTATTTCAATTTTGGATTTAATATTTCAAGGCTTCCATAGAGATCATAGGGTTCTAGTATTTAAAACCTTAGTTATAAGTCTATAATAGTTCTACCAAATTTCATACAAAGCTTACAAAGAGTGAAAAAATCTTAACCATGATTTATAAACATCTATATGTTTGCAACAGGTATCATTATTTCATAAGATTCATGATGGCTTGTAACATGTTTCCAATATAGGTTTAAAACATGGTCAATAACACCTATGCGAATGAATGTAAGAATACAATATTCTCAATCTCCAAAACCTTCACACAAGCTTGGAAGGCATAGTTAGATAGTTTATATGGCTAACCAAGATGTCATATTTCTATAAAAGCCCTCAAGTAAGGTAAAGAGATAAAGATAGGATGTTTCTAGAATCAAAATAATTTCATTAAATCCTTGAATTAGAGTTGAATAAATTTGTCAAACTCATATGAAGAAGCTCATAGGTATATGAAGAAGAAAGTAGGGTTTAAATCACTGTTAGCAGTAAGTTGGAGGTCTACAAACTTTTAAGAAGGGTTCTCAAGATTAATAAATGAGGTACCATGTTTTCAAAGCTCATGAATAGGCGTACAAGTCAAGGTTTCATGGTTTTAATATCCTTAACAAGTAATCAAGATTGCATGCAAAATTTGAAAATATCTCATGAAGATATAACATTAATGCCATGATTAAGATCTCTAAAAACTACCTAGAACTCTTGATACAAGGTTTGTTAACATGTTTCCATAGTGTCTTATAATTTTTGAGTTTTAATGCATGTTTTTACAAGATAAAATAATACTACAAGCCTATGAGGCCTATAGACAATGTCTCATATGAACTAAAAGAATGATGAAGTATACAAAGAAATATAAGATTTTAGATAAGTTTCATACATCATCAAAGCCTATAATCATGTATCCACATTCCCATAGGGTCCTAAAATCATAATCAAGGTCTTTTGGGGTATGTTTATAGGTTTATAGATTAAATTTGATTTAAAAATAAATAATGTTGTAGGTTTGTACAAAAGAGAACTATAATTTCAAGCATGTTTGAAGGGGTCTCATGCTCTTGAAAGATGAAAAAAAAAATTCAAGTAAAAAAATATTTATCAAGGTTGTATCATGGTTTCCAAGGCTCCCTAAATAATATATAGTGAGAAACATGATTATAAGTTGTAAGCACACACCTGCAGGCTTAGTAAAGTCTCAAAACATGTTACAATCACCAAAAGGCCTCTTACAATATCAAAGATAATGGCTTTTTGCTTCCATCATGGTCTAGTAGGTTTTCAAGCTTGTAGAACTATGTTTTGAAGGTTACACATCTCATGGAGGACTATATGTTTGATCAAAGGTCTTAAATCAAGAAATGCTAAAGTTAAAGGCCTATAAGATAGAGAACACAAGGTTTCCAAGCAACTTCTAATAGAACCAATTGGTCTGTCAAATAAATTTCATGATTGTTAAAGAAGAGACTGCAAAGTTTTAAATATATAAGGTCTCTTAATATCTTATGGTTCAAAATTTTTAAGAGAGTGAACAAAGAATGGAAACCATTGGAAACATATTCTTTATGAAGTGAAACCACTTTAAAGAGGTAGAGACAATCCATCAATATCTATAACTACATAGGAGAGTCATATAAGCACCCTTGAGAAGATTCCATGGCACTCAAAATGACTGAGAAATAGTAAGGAGTTTTATCTCGCATTCAAATGTCTCTTAAGATACCAAATGTGGTCAATGGGTGGCACATATTGTGACTTGTTAACATAATCGACAAACGATATACACAAACGCATCTAGATGGGAATATAAGCATTGGAATAGTAATCATATGCTCTCGATTGGTCCCTAGAAATGAAAAATATAGTTGGTTGGATATATCCCTTAAGATAATATTCTTATCTTTGAGTAAGAAAGTAATGTGAACTTCTATCGTGTATTACAAGAAAAACGTGAGAGGCAAAGACAAGATGTCAATACCTAAACCTACATAGGAGAGTCTTCTAAGCACTCCTCCATGGAATCCATGGCACTCAAGATGAGTGAGACATGACAATGAATTTTTTCTCTTAACTAAGGTCTCTTATGCATCCAAATCTGTCTTAAGAGACCAAAACTAACCAAACTTCCACCATGCATTGCAAGAGAATCATGAGATTTAGAGACGAGGTATGAATGCCTAAAGTTGCATGGGAACGTCCTCTAAGCGCACCCCATAGGATTCCATGTCACTCAAGAAGAGTGAGACATGATAATAAGTTTTATCTTGTAGCCAAATATCTCTTAAAACACCAAAAGTTGGTCAATGGGAGACATATCTTTTGACTCATTATTTTATCAAATAATAATATAATAGTCACAACAAAAACTAGCATTCATATCATCATTCAAGGGAAGATTTTTAACCACGCTTAACATGAGCTGATCCATTAAAGATAGCTATAGGATTAAACACAGAACTATGTAAGATCCTAAAATAATTCCCAAAGACCTCTACATAAATCCATGGTAATTACTACTTTAAACACAAAACATTGTAAGATCCTTAGATCATTCTCAAAGACACTTACAAAAATCCATGGTAATTACTCACAATCCTATACTCTGTCATTTATAATAAGATATTTTTATATAAAGAGTGTGTAATTCTATATTGAATTTTTTTCTAATATTTGATCAAACAAAAAGATAGTAGTCATAACAAATACTAACATCCAAACTTTAAAATCAAATTCCATGTACAAGAATGCACATCCAAGATTTTATGAAATCTATGTTTTCAAGCACAATCATATCTCCTATGTTTACAAAACCAAACCCACTAATAAAATCCAATCTAAAATCAATAGTATTTTAATAGAAAAATAAAATATAACTAATATTAAAATTTAAATTAGGAACTCATCAAAGTTTCATGAATTACAAATAATTTTAAATTTAACTCACATAATCTCATGTAATAATTACAGACTTGCATATAACTACTTATATGATTATATATATGTAGGAGACAAAATGATATGAAAAATCTTTTTTTTTTTTTTTTAAAATTCGTTTTGGAAAAGATCTTGAAAACTATAACGAAAATGCAATTACGAGTTGTAAACCTATTTTACAACTCGTAATTGCATTTTCGTTAAAGTTTCCAAGATCATTTCAACAAATCCATTTTTTAAGAATTCTCTTAGAGGTTCTTACGAGGATATCTCAAGTAGTGACAAATGGCATTGTGGATATGTTATTCTTTAACTGACATCTCATGCAATTTGCCGATTTTACATTCCGTCGTGATCGGATACACCCAAAACAACAAAAATAGTTCCTCGTCGAGGTAAATCCCTCGTCCACAACGACCTTCACTCTCTCATAAATTGCATCTCCTCGCAAAACTTTCACCACTCTCTCTTCTTGAATAGAAGGAAAGATGTGTTATGCGGTCAAGTGTAGTCAGTGTGGAAAGAACACATGGGCAGGCTGCGGAAGTCACGTACTATCAGTATATAATGAGCTGACCGAAGGCCAGCGCTGTTTCTGTAAACCATGGCCTGGGGTTAAATTAACTCAATCCACGACCGTTAGTTCCGTGCAAAACCAAGCTAATAAGAATCCAACCGGTCATACAACCTAAAACGTACTTAGGTCATTATGGTATGGTAAGAAATCTAAGTGAAAGTATGGTCATTATGGTCTGGTCTATCATTTATCATAATGTGAAGAATGAGTAGGTCTGATAATTAATTTTAATTAAATATTTTCAAATATATATTTGGTTTTCTTGTCCTAATAGTTGTTTACAAAATTGAATGTTCGATATGGATATAATATCAGACTTTGTTGCATGCAGATGGCAAGGTATATGGGGCGTGGAGAATAATCTTGCCAACCTCTGTGTGCTTAGGTATTTAAAAAAAATATTCTATGGCAAGTGGTGGACGATCGTCCACCTTTCGTATGCTAATAAGCTCTGTGATGTATAAGATTTTATTGAAAGTAGTCTATGCTTGAAAACCTGTTGGAACTGAGTGTTATGAGATGGTATTATTGGATAATTGACCACTCAATACTTTTAAGTATAATCGATTGTGACCTGTTTTAAAAAATTCAGCAAGTTTATAAAAATGTTAAAAGATTAATAATTAAAATTTTATAAGATTAATAATTAACGATATTACTGGAAATTTGGCAGCTCAATACTTTTTTATATCTAATCGACTGTGACTTGTTTAAAACATTCTAAATAGCTTTTTAAAATATTATCAATTTAATACTTTATAAATTTTATATTTTATAAATATTTTATATTTAAATATAAAAAAATATAATCATTTATTTATATTTATGTATTGTACATATGTATGTGTATGTATACATACATATATTATAATTGATTTTTAAAGAAAATACTCATTTAAATATTTTTAAATTATACATAAGGTTAAATTTAAATCCCAAGGAAAATAGTGATAGTCTATTAAAATCTATCATTATAAAATATGTATTATTCGACATCTACAGTTTATGTAATATTATATTGTATTTATGTATGCAAATAGTTTTTCCAAAACTTACATGTTTAATGTGTAATTTTATAAATTTTCATTATTATAAATATAATCATAAAAAAATATATCATTTTTCATTGGTGGATTATGATTGATGGTATAAATTTAGATTGTCATTTTCATTATGATTTATTTTGAATTGAAATTTTTCTTTTACATGGATTAGGAGTACAAATTACTTCTTTGATTTACTCTAAGGATCAAGGGGTATCCATGATATATTTTTCATATCATTTCTAATTTAAATAATTATCCACATCATAAATATTAAGTTATAAAATAACTATTTAAATACTATATAAAAGTATTTTAAATATTATAAATTAGTGTACATATCTTAGATAAAACAATGTATAAGATGTCAAGATATTTCATTCTCGATGATCATATATTATATAAGATTTATGACATAAATAGAATATGTATTATGAGAATGATATCTCTCCGCATATTTTACATGTGTCTATTTAAGATAGGCATGGTATTAGCATCCACATATATTATGTCTTTTTTTAAAATATAATATAAATTTATTTATAAAGATTTAAAATATATAATATACACCGCATTAAATGAAAAAATAAAATAAAATATTTGTAAATCATCCAAAAGTGTAGCATTCATAAAATGAAATGAAACACAAATGAAGTATTTTTAAGTCATCTAAATATGTAATATACAAAATCTAAAATCCATAAAAGCATGAATCATTTAATATTGATCAAAATGTGTCATACACATGACATGAACTATCAAATAATGAATCATTTCATATTCATAAAAATAATTTTTTGATAAGTACATGACATCAATTAATTTCTAATAATTCAATCTCTCTTAGTCAATTTTCTGTTTGGAAAATTATTTTTCCTTTTTGAACTTGTTATAATGATCATATGTAAATGGTAAAAAAATTATTAGTCATTATAATGGCATTACATGTGATAAAGCCACAAATGATAACCTTTTTCTTTATTTTTGAAAAAAATCAATTTTAGCTTTAGTCAAATATTATGATTTTGTGTATTGTATTAGTATAATTAGAATTTTTATGGATTTTCATCTTCAAATGGTATTCCTAAGTAATTGTAAATATTCACCATAACATATGTCAGTCATTATGGTGGGGAACTCTTAAGTATTTATATTATACTTTTAGTATACCCTAGATCTTCATTTATGAGACATACTTGTATCTAAAGATTGGAAGTTAATATGAACCCTACATCTTTAGTAATTAAGAAATTCACATCAAGTTCTCATTTTGAACTCCTAATAGTGAATTGGTAGTGCCTAATTTGGTTATAATGTTAGGTTAAATAATTTTTTTCAATGAATATAATTTTCTTCTATTGTGATTATGCATGTTATCATTTGAGGAAAATAATTGAATACTTTTACAAAATTATTCATTAAAGTTCATGTATCTTTCCTAACATTAGTTCTTATCATCAATAAATTCCAATCATCAATTCTCAATTTTGCATCTCTTAGAATGTGAGAATTTGATGACACCATTGTTAGTCCTTGCTTTCTCCTTGTCTAAAGATCTTATGAAAAGTAAAAACTAATTTGATTTCTTCCCAAAATAGTTTTAATCATTTATTACTATCATATGTTGGTATATCACTAACATGAGGCTATTGACTCAAATATTTAACCCAAATTATAGATATATAACCAAAAGTCATGTCTACATTTTCAGAACATGCTTGATGAATTCTATAGTCTATGTCTTGTAGAATGTTTTGCTCAATGAAGATCATTTCATCAATCAATATGTATTTTATGTGGTGGATCTCTTCTTATAAATTTTTAGGTCTTGTTTCTTCTAATTCATAAAAATCCATGATTAGGATTCAAATTCGTGCATTGATGGTTGAGGCACCAAAAATTTTATCGTTGAAACTCATGTTGATGTGAGTAATAGAAGTGGAAAACACTTTGGGAATCTTTCATATTAAAGTGTGTGATGAACGAAACTAATTAGATATAATTTTAATCTTATTATTATTTCTTAAATTATTATGTATAATGGGAAAGTAATTTAACCTTGATGATAATATGTCATAATTATATCAAGTGCTTATTTTATTAGCACCCTAGGTTCTATAATAAGTTTTTGCTTCTATATCATCATCTATGACAAACCCATCAACTGTCATGGTGCTTATGAATTTTATTTATTTATTTATGTATTCTACACAATGATATTAATTATTCCATGGTTCTTGTTTATCAGAATATCTTATTCCCATCATATTTGTTTTAGCAAATTTCATAACTTGGCTATGTTCTAGCCTATATATGATTTCCAACTAACGTTCCATTATGTTTCATTGAATATGTTGATTACCCTCATCTTATGAATCACTATTAATTTCAACAAACATTATGGAATTGTACTTCTCCTGACATGCTAAAAAATATGATTAAATGACTCCCAATTTAATTTTATTCCATTATCATCAATTCCAATATCTCTATGTATATCATGAAATTGATCATAAAATAATATCTCTAACCCCAAAAAAAAAATCCATTTACATGATTCATGTGCAAAGATAAAGGAAAACTTTTGGAATACTCTCACAATACCTTCCATACTCCTCACCTACCGTTTATTATTTCTCTTTCATCTTGGATTATATGGTGAAGATCTAGTTGCCTCAGTCAGTTAAGTGTTTTACATGTAGAAGACATATTATTGTACCCATCAATTAATGAATTTATATATTTATCACGATCATCTTCAAATTTTTATCTATTGGTTTGAACACCTCACATGAAACATTAAAATTAACAAAAGTTGTAGTTATCTATAATAATGGAAGCTCCAAAAACATATAACATATTTTTTGTGCCCCAATGTATCTTTCAAAAATGGTTTTAGTTATAAGTATCCTATAAGATCTTGCTACTAATTCATAAAGGTTTTCAATACTTTAAACCTGCATCGATATTTGATGATAATTTTCATAACTGTTCTCTACTTTTACTGTAGACATGGAAATGTAAATGACTACAATATGTTTATAAAGAAAATTTTACCAATCTAATTTTTCTCTCCAAAGCTATAATATGTGACAATTACGTGTATCTACTCTATTATAATTTATTATAGCTAGTTTTTAGTCTCATCTCTGAGTCTTGATATGTTTTTTATTGCTCAAGATTAAAATTCTATTTTACATCATACTTAAAAAAATAATAACATAATTATTAGTTATTTCTCACATATTCTATTTTGTTTTGCTACAGATACTAAAATTACATAACATATTATATACAAGTCATTTTCCTCTTTTCTTAGGTAGGAAGGCACCCACTCTAGACATTGTATGTCTTTATACACAATTGAGCAACTCTTCATAGTCATGCTTCATATCCACCTATGCAATTATCTTATATTTTAAAGACATGGATTTCGTATAGAATTTTGTAATGCCTAAAATTCATGATATATAATAATTTAATAGTTAAATTGAGAAAATAGAAATATTATATGAAACACATATTTGCTATTTATTAAGAACACAAGTATGATTAATTAGTGTGGATCATCATGATAATTTCATGCATGAATAATATAATGGAAGTATTTATTAGAATTTTTTTTCAAAATCATTTGTACATTCAAGGTTGTAAATATTTGGTGATAAATCTAACCATATGAATCCATGCCCATGTGGTGATTTACATTCATATCTAAACCAATAATGTTTTACTTTAATTCCTTTTGAAATATATCTTTATGGAAAATTAAATGTTGAAAGTGAATATAGTGTGCCATTATATGATGATAATAAATAATATTTTGTTTCATTTTTGTTCTTCTCATGGATATATTAGTAGTCTTCTTGACATTAGCGTATGTAAATTAGACCAATAGCAGTTAGTTACACTCAATGTGAATAACATGGTAGGTAATATAGTTTGATTTAACATGTAAATTACTTCACTATGAAAATTTTCCTAATAGGACATTGTACCCCTCAATGAGGTTTGAAACTACATCAAATGATCAAATAGATGGAACTGGAGGTACATTTACATATACTCACATGACTCATTAATGGTGATTGGAATATATTGAAGCCTTTTTCTCATGAATATTGTAGACGAATTTTGTGTATGATGTCTCATGGTCATGTTCATCATGGGTGTTGGTCAAAATGGTGATCCCTATAATAAAATAGATGTTTGAAATAATCAAGAAGATGTACTTGTCTCAATCATGGTTGTATCTAGTTATTTATCTCATTAGGAAAGAATGTCAGAAATGCCTTAGCAAGTAATCTGAATGTGACATGATCATTGATAGGCTATGCTCCTATTCCTAGCTAATCAATCATTGTTTTACAATTTACATTAGGGTTATTTACCCACACATGGATTAATTTGATCTCTCTTGGGGAAATGGGTGGTTTGGACGCCATTGATTTCTTATGATTAAGTAGATTTATTTCATCCATATCCATCAATGGATATACATACAAAACTTCATTTGCATCATAATCAAATTGCATATGGACAATTTTTAACTAGTTAAAGATATTGTCATCCATGTTAGGTGGAAGATAAACAAATGTATTTTCATCAATATGAACATTTCAATAGAACTTATGTTATATTTTATAATTAAGTGAATTATATAATGGCTCGTTATTAATTTTGTTTTCATGTTGAATCCTTTTCCAAAATTTAGTCATCATAAAATATTTTATTCAATGTGGTAGAACATTATCAATTTATCTTACTCGTTGAAAACTTATTATATGTTTGTTTTATTTATATGGAACTCCAGTTGCATATGTCACTTGTAGGATGGGTTTGAAATGAGCTATTAAAAAATCATTAGCCTATTAGTTTTTACATTTTGGTGTTTGTGGTCTAATATCCACATTGTTTGATGTTAATAATTAATGATAGCCTTTCTCTTGTCAATATGTATGGATTACAAGTTCTTCAAGTGTTATAGAAACATTTATTGCAATATAAATTTACTAAAAAACTATAACACATGCTTGGTGAAGCAATATTAACTAAACCATGGCAAAAAATCATTTACAAGGTGCTCAAATATCTCGCAAACATATCATTAGAATTAGTTATATTTTAATCTCTTTCAATTTTTGAATCTTGTATTATTATTACTCTTAAAGGTTGTGATGTTCAAATTAGATTAATCCCATCATTAATAATTGGTGTTGGAACCATCCCTAAACACAATAGTGGGTCAGGGTATTCACCTAGCTAGAAATAGCTAACTAGGATTATAGAAAGGATCCAACCAAAAGAAACATTAGGAGGACCATATCTCCTCTTGGCTTGAAATCACTGATAAGGATTACAAACAGAACCCAACTAAAAGAATTAGCATCCAATTTTAACTAGATTAAGAAGTAGCAGAGGAAGACCCAATATCCCATTTGACTAGTGTGGCAACCAACTAGTTTTGGTTGGGCCAAAAACTAGCTTTGGATAAAATGAGGCCTAGATCTCAGGATGCTATCATGGTTCATAGGGGACCTATGAATCTATTTTCTCTAGATCCAGAACTATACTGGACACAAAATATGGTCTAGATCTCTAGACAAACCTTCAAGGTCTCCAAGAACCTAACCCCCAACATAAACATCATAGAAAAACCTGTATTAACCTTGGATAGGACCCTACCAATTTTAAGATGGTTCAAAAACTACCCTAGACTAATGAAGCATGAGGCCTAGGTATTTAAAGTAACTAGTAACCACCACATTTGATTGGTGTAACACCTAGTGGTTTTATCTAGACTGAGAATCAACCTAGATAGAAGAAGTCAAAAGCCCAGAACTCAAAACTATTTTTCATAAGAAGAACCCTCAGAATTCCCTAGGGATCAAACAAGATAATCTTAGATGGATTAAGAACTAACTTGGACACAGATAGAGGTCTAGGTCTCCAATATACCTTCAAGATCCCCAAAACCCTATATGAGTCAAGGAGACCCAGAAGGTGATCGAGAACAAAATATCCAAAGAGAGTTAAACGCCTCCTTGAAGGAACTAAATAAATCCAATCCATATGGCACCTCTTAACCCAATGGTTGAAAATGGTCCAAAGAAAATCTAACCAATGGTCTTATTCCCAAAAAAGTAGCAATAATTCAAATTTCAAAATCAAGAGCCAACAACATAGAAAATCATTCCCTTGTGATGTAAGCACTCATGTGATCATTCTTCTAAAACTTGAGCAACTTGAGTTTCCCATGATGGGAGGCTCAGGTCTCCATCATAGGGCGTCCCACTGAGCCTAGTCAGAGACCTAAATCTTCCAAGAGCTGAATTCAATAAACATATTGGCAGAAGTACCATCTAACCAAAGCCCATAAAGGGTTCTCAAATCATAAATTTGAACTTTCAACCTAAACACTCTGCAACTTCTAAAATTAGGATCCTAATGGTCACAAAAACTAACAACCCGAGAGTTGAGAACAAAGTGTTTCTCCCTGGTGAGACAAGAACAGAGCAAATTTCCTTCATGAGCAAGCCTCCAAAAAAAATTCTACGTAGCAACCACAACTCTTCAAAGAACGGGGCCTTAAAAAATAAGGCCATCAAACAAAAAAATTAGGTCAAACAATAAAACAATCTCATTTTTCTTATTCTCTTCGCTATTAGGGAAACCCAAAGAGGAAATATCCATCGTAATAAGGATAGAGAGCAGTCCCAAAGGCTGAGAAATCAACTAAACCTTCAAAACAAGGAGTCCAAGCCATCCAGACTTAAAAAAATACCAGACCTGGCCCACTCCTAATCACCTCAACAGAACAACTGACTTTGAAGTATCCTCCAAAACCAGGACACTGATCCTCAAAGTAGAAACCCAACAGCTACCATAGGGGAGACTCCCATCCAAAGCCCCAGTGCCAACATGGAGCACTACATATCTGCAACAAGAGGTCAACGCGTCCATTAGCAAATTAGAAAACACCACCCACTGAACTACGGAAAACAGAGCGGCGTCCCTCAGCTCACCAAAGCAAAAAATGCTAAGGGGAACATGCTCCACGACCCCATGCTAGGGTGCTCTGCTAACCAAACATTAAAGAGTCTATATCCAGGCTCGAGTGGAATAGATTCCATTGGAGTAAATAAATCGAAAAAAGTGCAATCATAAATGTAGACAACTAAAGCCCCTTCGCCCCTCACAGTAGTGGAAATGACGGCCCTAGATGCAGTTCCAACCCGGAATGGGTGGCAACAGAGCCTCTCAAAATATGGCTGAGAATGCCAATCCAAAGAGGTCCATGGATCACTTAGAAGAGACCAAACCTTCACCCACGAAAAGGTCGTAAACGACACATCAAATACTAAATAGTCAACCCCAACGCTGGCAGAAGGTTCCTTAGGCCATGCAAACCATTCAAGCAACGACGATTCTGGCTGCAATGTAGCCACCCGAGAAAAACACTCCACAGAGAGCTCTCCATAACAGATAATATCTTCCAAAACTCCTTGGACCAGCAAGCATCTGTACCAGGAGTTCAAAGTGTCAATTTGAGATCCATCCATTCAGAACACATCTGGATCATCCGAATCCTCACCTCCCTCGCCCTCACAAGAATTTTTCCACCCACACCAAATTTGAAAACTCCCCCCTTCCCCCGCTCCGCTCTGCCATCATGTCAATAGGATCGGTAATAGTTCAGTTGTTATTTCAACTCTCTTTTCAATTAAATTTTATTATGTTGAGCATTATCATCAAGAAGTTTTTCTTGAGCATTATTTTTCACTTGTCTTTTTATTCTAGGTCATGATCTTGCCTCCTCTTGTATATCATTATTCCTTCAATTATTTATGAAAACAACATTTATTGTATTATGATCTGCATTATATGGTGTTTCAATCATATGATATATCAATATTGAATTTAATTTTTTAGGCTTGATGTCAACATCAGAAATCATTCAATGATAGTTTTTTTGAAATGTTTTATAACAAAGTTAATGTTTGTGTTTTTTTTTTTTTGCCTCAATAAATTGATTCAAATGGGCCATTTTTTGCAATGTTATTCTCAATATATATTGCTCATCTTGAGATGGTTATCAAATTATTTTCATATTATCCACATGTTTTAAGTTTCAATCTTCCATTTCTTTAACTATCAATTCAATGCTATATTTTATAATATTTTTTGCTTTATTTGTGTATCAATTATTTGTTCTTATCTTCATTTACAATATTGAATTTGATACTCTCTTCTTTATTATTTATTTTTATAATTTAATCTTAGTCAATCTTTCTTCGTAATGTGTTTAAAAATTATGCATAAACATTTTAAAAATATTTAGTGCATTAAAAAAAACACATCATCTATTTTAAACTCAATCATTTAGAATTAGAAATATTCAGTAATATGCAATAATAAACGATTTTATAACATACTACAATCAATATTTTACTTATAAAAATTTATAATTATAAAAAAATATATTAAAAAAAAGGATTATAATTAGCATTAAATAAATTATAAATCCTAAAAATAAATTGACTTTGATATATTATTATTATTTTTTCATTGCCTCTGGGTCTGCGATCTCCCACTCGAACGACGAATGGATACAATGGTCTGAACGGCTCCGCGACCCCCATGGTGGATTACTCTGCGTTCTCTCTCCCCTGCCCTGTTGGCTCTAAACTGAAGCTCTTGGCGGTTGTGTCAATGGAACTGTTTGTTGAGGTGTCAAACCCTTATTACAATGGTTCTACGAAGGGGACAAAGGTGCCCCGATTACGGAGATGGTGGCACCTGCAAAATCTACCACCAAGGGAGTGAAAGCCACACGTGCTTGTTTACCGTCTGCTACCCTATCTCTGACTGGTCTCCACCCAGCGCTGGCATGAATGCACATACGGAAGTCCCGCTCAGCGTCAGCTTCAATGGCACTCTGCCTACAACATTGGACCTACTGTGAGTAGTTTTGCCTCCCACTTACAAGTCTTCGCTGCCACCATTAGCCCCAAACCGCTAGCATGATTCTACTTAGGTTGTGGGTAAAAGAATTTGGCAAACTCAGCTTCGAATACTTGCAACCACGTCTAGCCCAGTTGCGATGTTATGGTGATGGAGGCAGGGTCAGAATTGAATGTGGACCCACCACTTTTATCGATGATGTCTCTCATCTGGTTCTTAGATCAGATTCGAAACCTCTCATCCCTGCTTTTAATGACCTAGTGGTAACTCTTGGTGAAGAAGAAACCAGGCAGATTTTGAAATCAGAGGAATACATTTTTACCAAGGGTATGATCTACAATATTTGTGGATCTCTAGTCAAAGCTCCAAGAACATAAGAACAAGATCTCAAAGTATTAAAAACACCTTCTCTCAGGTAGACTTGATATTTACCTTTGTGATAAAGCCTTCTTTATTATTATTTTTTATAATATTGAGGATACGAAAAAGATTCAGGGTCTACCCTAGTATCTGAATCACCATCCCTTGCTCACAAAATCCTAATCTCCTACCTTTAACTCTCTCAATGAGCTTATACATATAAAACCCATTTGGGTTTGTCTCCCCAACCTTTCGCTTCAGTTTTGGATGGAATCTACCCTAAAGGCTCTTGGTAGATCCTTGGGTGGGTTTTTGCGAATGCATCTAGATACGGATATTTTCTCCAATACCACTTTTGCTAAGATTATAGTTAATAGTGATACTTCCAAGAACCTTCTACAAAAAATCATCGTGAAAGTTGGAAACTGATCTTGGTCTCAAACTATTGATTACAAAAGATTATTATTTTGCTACCATAGTTGTTTTGGCACTATGCACTTGATAAAAAACTATAGCCTCCTCACAAAAAAGAAAGATTCTTTCTAGTGGAAATATTTTATCCCAAAAAACACTATGGTGTTGGTTATAGATGAAGAGTGGGCTACTAACAGTGAGGATTCTACCTCCTCCTTTGAAGCCCCTGCTTCCCCTACTTCAAACAAAGATCCTGAAAGCTTGTCTCATTATGAAGAGGAACTCTTGGTCGATTTAATCTCTCCAAAGAAGGTTTTGCCAATCCCATCCTCCCCCTCGAAGGAGATTCTAGATCTGGTTTCTTCCATGACAGATTAAGGAAAAAAAGCAGAAGCCAAATCCTAGCCCTACATCCTAGTTGAGAAAGTCTCATCAGTCGTTCAGGCTAAGAACAAGGAAGGATGGTCAGTGGGTCAAAAAAAAATGTAGCAAATCAACGACCAAACATTCATGTATGTCTCTTTGTTTAGGGGGACCCCATGACAATGCCTTGAATAACAACAAAAATGGTTTAGACCCCATAGATAAGTTTGGTAAAAACTTCATGGATGTTTCCTAGTATGTTTAGTTATGTAGAAACTTCATGAAAGTTTCCTACTTTTTTTTGTTTTAGTTTGTTCTTGGTGGAAGTTTCTGTTGTGAGGGAAGCTTGTCACCCATTTGGTTTCCATTGGTAGAAATATCCCATCTGAACATTAATATTTTATTTTTAGTGCTCTTCTTAGTATAAGGCTATGGGACCTTTCAAAACCCACTTTTTAACCATATTTAATAATTTTTTAAAAAAACTATATTAAAACAAAAAAGTGAGTGCCTAAACTAAGTTTATAATAATAAAGAAATAAATTAAGTTAAACGCCATGATAAGATATTGACTACCTATATAACTATGATACCATTAGGCATTTATATTGATCTCAATTAAATATTTAATCTATCATATAAAAACCAATGGAGCTTAAGGGTTTCATGTGTTATAAATGTCTCCCACTCTCAATTTCAGCAATAGAATAATATGATATTTGAATAGAAAGTAGTTACTTGAAATTTGACTTAACATAATGAAATGAGTTTGAAGGATTTGATGTTTTATAATTGTATTTTTAAAGACAATTTCCATCATGTATCTTTTTTTAAAATTAAGAATTACAAACATTATGCTTAAATTAATATTAAGCTTATCTACCTTCCCATATAGAATCAATTATCACATGTTTGGAATTTGTTGCATCATTTATCTATTTATTAAAACCGGTTTCCTTAGTCAGTAATAAATATCCATTGAGAAATTCTTTTGCTAGAAATTCTTTTGATACATAGGATTGGCTTTTCTTAGCCTATATAATGGGGGTTTTATAGATTTGAGGACAAAAACCAAAGAGCTGAATGTAGTAAATTTATTAAACATTAATAATATATTATTTCACACTATCTAATTATAAATCATTTGGGAAATACATATTTAGATAGGAATATGATTCATATAATCTCTCCATCATTTTCTCATCACTATGATTTTGTAAACACTAAATACAATATATTATTATAAAGCACAACAATATATCTCAACAAATATATATATATATATATATATATATATATATATATATATATATATATATATATATATATATATATATATATATATATATATATTCCTATATATATATATATATATATATATATATATATATATATATATATATTATTGTAATATTGTTATATAGCAATATTCTAATAACTAGAAAATTAATTACTATTTACCTCTTGGTAAATATATACACTCACAGAATAATAATGTTACTAGATAGTAATCTATAACATTCACCCCCATATAATTTATTATCCTTGATTGCACTTCATTAATCTAAACATGGGGAGAATATCATCATGTAATGCATCTGAATTATGATTGTGTGATTTTTCCAAGGATCACAAACCTCAAAAATGATTTTTCCATGGCTAACCAGAAATAAATGATAGCTTTTTTGCATGGCTTACCAATAATCTATGATGGTTTATCCCATGGCTAAGCACCAACCAAGTGGTTTTATTAGTTTACCACAAACCATGTCATATATGCAAGCACATATTTAATTTATATCATTTTGTAATTTAGAGGGATTACTAAAAGAAATATCAAAAGAGATTAATCAAAAATGAATTGCTCTTTTTTTCTTATTCAAGCACACATTCTAAAATAGAAACTATCACACCACATTGAAATCCTCATATCTATATAAAAATGCATATAAATCTGAAAGTGGCCTCTTCACTAGTGGCTTGTGAGAGGCTTTATTGGCCTCTATCCTCTTGTGACTCCATCCTCCAACAGGTCATTGATCACTCAAATTGTATGTTGATATAGATTAGATGTATGAATTTTTTCTTGAGGATAAATCCTTTCATAATTTTGATGTTTCATATAAGCGATAATTCATCTCTTACAACAAAATATTTGACTTTAACAACCAACCAACTCTTAGTACTGGACTCATTTTTTGATAATATAACTAGACTTAGATCGACACTTTGGTTTTTTAATATGACTTTTAGTTTACTTTTTGACTTGATTAACATAAATATATATTTGCATATTTAAGGTAATTGCATGACCCACATAAGACTCTAATTACAAGACTAAATAAAAATTTGACATAAAATAATTAAGCAAAAAATAACTATTTACCATATAGAACATTTGACTAAAAATATCTAAATCCATACTTTGAACCATGAATGAGAAATGAGATGTATTGAAAGATAGTTTGCATGTAATGATGAGAAAATATGTAGCAATATGTAATCATGCATGGTGGTGGTGTATTGCAGGATGGAAGCTTTGAATACACCTTCAAATGTTCCACCAAAACATTATTCATTGCATACAACCTAAAGTATAAATGCCAAATTAGAGATAACCATGACACTTAACATGGAGAAATATTATCACCAGGGTAAGAATAGATTTAGAACTATGTAGATTTTTAATGCATGGCTTGACAGATGGCAATCAGAATATATAATCAAATGATATACAACATAAAATAGTAAATATGGAATTATTGTAATTGGGAGACTATGTCATTCCCCTATTGGTGACATTTCAAAAATTTGTAATATCTTCAAATTATGATCAATGCAAACATATAACTCTCTTGTATCCAAACAAAATCATTGCATTGACCATACGACTAAAAGTGGAGACTAATTGATTAGTCCATGGAGGATGGTGGTGAATAGATAGGAAGACACACACAAGTCTATTGGCTCATTTTTAAGAGACTGAATGACATTTTCTATCCCCATATTTTTGACAGAATACTTGGATAATTAAACAAGTATTAATCAATTTTGCATATCTAAAAATAAGTAGTGCAACTGTAGGCTCTCAAATAGTGATTTAGAGAACATTCTAAGGACAATAAAATTCTATGTTTACATACCAATAAATATCTATTGAACTTATAGTTAGCTTAGCTACTATTCTAAATGCAGATAGATCTCTGAATGCTTCACTTTAATAACATAAATTAAGACTATCTATAGAATCTCTATTCACATTTTTATTCATGCATAGGGGCAACCATGGTAATCAATAGATCTACCCCTTCATAGTTTTAAAAGACCATTTTCCTACTATGATACCATAAAATGTGGTTGGTATAAATTTGAGCACAAAAATCAAAGCACTGAAGATAGGAAATTTATTAAACATTGATAATATATTATTTCACACTATCTCATTATAAATCATTTGGGACGTACATATTTAAATAGGAGTATGATTCCTATAATCTCTCCATCATTTTCTCATCCCTATGATTATGTAAACACTAAATACAATATAATGTTAAAAAGCATAACAATATATCTCAACAAATATATATTCCTATATATTATCATAATATTATTATATAATAATAGTTTGATAACTAACAAACTAATTACTATTTACCTCTTGGTAAATATGTAAAATCACAAAATAATAATGTTACTAGATATTAATCTATAATACTATACACCTTGTTTTATTTTCCTAGTACGTCATATCCTAGTGGTTAATCAACATAGACTTCTTCTTTGAGTACTCTTTTTAAGAAGGCATATTTCACATCCATTTGATATACCTTCAGCTTGTGTTGGACAACTATTGCTATGACAACCCACATGGTTTCCATTCTTACAATAGGAGCATAAGTGTCATCATATCTACTAGGCTGTTATTTTTATCCGTTAATAACCAATCTTTCTTTATACCTATCAATTTTATAATCTCCTGTGCTCTTGGCCTTGTAGACCCACTTCACTCTAATTAGTTGTTTACATTTAGATAAATTAGATAAATCACATGTCTTATTTCCTTCTAGTGCATCTATTTCCTAATTCATGGCTTTACACCATTTTCATCTTTTATTGAGCTTATTCAAAACATGTAGGTTTATCTATAGAAAATAAATAAAACTTAAAATTTTCATCATCATACCTTGAGTCATCATATATCTCCCTCAAGCTGCTTCACTTTCTAGGCATAGGAGAGCTGAGAGTTAGATATAAACTACTACTAAAGTTTCTTGATTGAGGAACATGTTGTGAAGGTGATGGAAGTATCAATTCTGAGTTATCAAATGTAGTGTCAATAATTCCATCCCATGATTAATTTTCAATGAATTTGACATCCTTGCTAATCACAAACTTCTTTGTAATAAGGTTAAATAATTTGTATGCTTTAGTGTCTTCACAATATCCAATGATGATACACTTTTCTCCTTTATCATCAAATTTATGCTTCTTTTCCTTCATATGTGAATATGCCAAACACTAAATATTCTTAGATGCTGAACACTATACCTTTTATTTGTCCAAACTTATTATGGTGTTATGTTTTGAATAGATTTTGTGGGATACATGTTCAACAAATACACTATTATTGCTATAACTTCACCCCAATATTTTTTTGAAATTCACTTGGCTTTTAACATGTTTGCGGCGATCTCTTAGATGGTCCTAGTTTTCCTTTCTGCCACTCCATTTTGATGTGGAGTGGATCTATCTGTGAATTGATTTTCAATTCCTTCATTCTTGAATTTTTTTAATAATTC
>JARHVA010001251.1:3525000-3580000 GCA_037957365.1 Torreya grandis | reverse complement strand
CATCAAACCTAGCCCATAAATATACTCTAAGTGTATTCTCAATGTCATGAACATTTAAATATTAACTTAAATCCAAACAAAATTGTCCATATATTATTACTCCTTTTCTTACATGCTTAGCAAGGATTCCAAGCCACTCATCCATTATTCTCTATGTTAATAAATAATATTATTGATTTTTTATTTTATTTGACAAATTTGAATTTTTCTAGGCATTTTAATACATGTGTGAAAAAGTAAATATGTACAACGTTATTATAAATATATTTTGATATTTTGATATTTGGGTTTCATATTAATGTAAAACAATAAGGTTGCATAGTTATATATATATATATATATTATATATATATATATATATATATATATATATATATATATATATATATATATATATATATATATATATATAGTTTAGATAATGAAACCCAAACCTCTTATTCTCATGGCATTCAACTACCTACATGTACAAGTATCTATTATACTAATTATTTTATCTATCATTATTATTATATGTATTTTATGACTAATTTTAATTACTAACATCAATTTTGAAGGAGGTGTCTCACATATGGGAATCATATCCTAATTAACTACTAACAACTAATAGAAAAATACATTTTGATCATATGACCCCAAAAAACTCTCTTGGTCAAAAAGAGAATAGAATATTATCTAGAAAATATTATTGTGAACCCATCCAAAAATATTTATCAAAACCTACCAATTGTCCCTATGTAATCCTAATATTTATCAATTAAAGTTTATTACACAAATCCTTTCCTAATAAGAGTATGAGCATCATCCAAGGAAACATATCCCATTAAACCATTCTTACATGTACTACAATACCAACATCATTATAATACTCAACTACATTGATCCTTATTTCCATTATAATTTAGTCACTATGTATGGTACATCTAACCTAATAATAAATGACATTAACCAAAATTATCAACACTATCAGCTATAGAAATTAATGTTAATTTACAATCACTAATTACTAATCAAAAACCTATAGATTATATTCCCTTTGTTAAAATATAGGTGAGAACCTATGTAGTAAAAAATTTCATGAGATAATTTGTATGCTCCTAATCAATGATATCAAATAACTCAAAAACCAAAATTTGGATAAAACATGAAAACCCTATAATGAATCTATAAATACTACTACAAAATAATTTGATCTCAAATATTTTAATAAACTCAAGATGTAATTTTAATTATCTCTATCTTCCTAATCAAGTTTTGATGGACATATTATCCTTAAAATGAAAATGGTTTCTCTTATATATTATTAGTGGTTTAAAATTATGTTTCCTTTATTGTTTCGTCATAAATTAAAGAATTTTAACTTTTAATAATATTATCATGTTATATTTGACTAAGAATACACCATACATTTTGAACTCTTTATTTATATACTTTTCAGTAAATTTCCATTGAAAATTATAATGAGAGACATCCAAATCAAAAATAATTTATTTTTATTGACCCAAAATATTTTAAAACATAAAAATTAAGTACTAACATGACTACGTTATTGTAAAAATCAAAAAACATATCAAAAATAGTTTTTACAAAGGTTATAACTCTATAAAATTGTATGGTTTTAAAAAATATCTTTGAAACTATGGAATTAGACACATTGACCTATAATATGATTAATGTATCATAAACATCCCCTTAATTAATTATTATCAACAAACATGTCACAAATAATATTTTGAACTTGAATATGACTCAACTTTGCAAGTATGTCACTTGAAATTTGAAATCTAAAAAGATGGGGTAGATATAGAACTTGATCATGGGATATTTATAATGTCTATGACCACAAAATCCATATCTATTCAACACTTTAACATATGACAGTGATATATTAAATTTAAAACTATGCATATGTCCATTATTGTAAAAATCAAGTTAAATAATAAACATAAAAATGTTTTAATTTTGATTATAGGTGGATGGGAACTATAATTAAAATTTTATTTTACCTAAAAATAATAAATAGATTGTAGGAGGAAAAAATGGACATTCACCTTGCATCCAACACCATAACTACACACATAGAATGAAAATAATGATATTTGAATATATTTTCTATATATTTCAATCAATTTCAAACAACAAAAAAGAAGAATTATACCACAACAATTAGACAGCATGCCTTTGTCAAAATTTCAATGCTTTTTCACATAAAATGGAATGCTTTTTAAATATGTGGTACATTCCACCTTTCCATTCAATAGGTTAAAATATTGAAAATGAATTTAATTTAATTTTAATATAATTTAAAAAGTTTTCATTTCTCAAAAACTATTTCCCATGCCCCATAAAAGAATACAAGATTTTTTTCATCATAAATCAACATAAAATGCCTTCATGAATGCATCAACCACAAATTAAAATTTCCTAACATGAGTTGTAAATAACCTACGTACATGAATCATGTAACTATTGAGAAGATGATAAATTCCATCATTCCCAAAAAGGTTCTATATACTTATAGAAAATGTTATATGCTTATAATAAGTAAGTAACACTTCATTCGAGGTTTATACTACCTATATAATGGTTTTACTAGCCTAATGTAAAATCTCAAACATTCTCATGGATATTTCAACACCTACAAGAACATTCAAACATGCCAAAATGAAGGATGCAACTCCTCTCTAGGATCTAGATAAACAAAAATGAGATCTTGTAAAACATATCGATCATGGGATTAAATGCTCTCTAAAATTTTATTTAGAATTTTTAAAAAATATATATATATATAAAAAAATACAACTTCAATAAAAATATATATCTTCATTATTTATGAGCTTTCATTCTTTCTTTATATATTATATTGAAGAAAATATTATTCACGACTCTTCCTTGACAAATTCATGGATATATGACCATCAATATCTATTTTCATTTTTAATAAAATAAGTATACAAGATCGAATGTGTGAAAAAGTAATTACGTATTATTCTAAAAAATCTTTTATAAATTTATGTTTGGATTTTGCATTCATAGAAATCAATAAGGTTACATAGGTTACCATATAAAAATTTATATAATATGACTCGAACTCATTATTTGTATGGAACTCAAATATTTATCCATAAAACTAAATATAATTATAATAATGATCATTACTAATATTATTAACATAAGCATATAATAATGAATATTAATTGTTAAAGGTTCTTACATAAAAAATACATTCCTTGACTACTACTAATAAAGAACATTAAAATATATTTAAATCACATGACCTAACTCATTTAAGAATTATCTCACATTTTTTGACTTATTGAATTTTAAAATTATTTGTCTTTAGATCATTTCTAATAAAGAAATATGGCCCAACTAGGTTTAATTTAGCGAATTAAATCTTTTCACATATGTTGTTTTTGGTATGTGAATTAAGATTCAAGTGCAATATATATATACGATAGTCATCATTAGCTTCATATTTTTCTTAAGACCATTATCCATTTGAAAAAAAAATAGCCAAATACTTCACATTACTTAGGACATTGTGGACTACATATAGTAAAAAAATTTGTGTAACTATTATCCTAATTTATCCTTTACAAAAATAATTAACCATAAGGAAGTAATAAAATAATGAAATAATAGCTTCACATAAATTAATAAAAATGAATTATTTATATTAAATTAGGTTAAAATTTTCTAAGTAACTAGTATTTTCTAAAATATACATTTGAGATTAATTAATGATCATGCAATACCTTATGTTGATATAAAATGTGTGATATTTTTAGAATTCAATTTAATTATGAAACAAGTAAATGAAGTCATGCATGGTTTCACATTTTAAATTTGGTTTATATTTGTGGAAATGGGTCTTTTTCAATTGGTTTTACTATAAAATATATTTCGTATTTAGTATTTTAAGATGCACTATTTTAATCTAGTATATTAATTTTATAATTTCATAAATTAGTAGTTTCCCTAAAGTTATAAGTTACATCGGAAAGGATGTAATTCTTATCTTATTATTATGTAAAGGTTTTGTCAAGTGAAAAAGTATAAATCAACATTCTTAATTCACACAGAACACATAACCTCTTACCATGTCTCATTTTTTATGCATGAATGTTAACTAACAATAATATAGTATTTGTATTTAAGGTGAATATAGAAAATGAGTTGTTGTGTTCCTTCACATGGTGTAAAACTAAATTTTTCAGGGAGTAGACATTCATTTTCATAGTGAGTTTGACCAATGGAAAATTGGTAGGGAAGGGAAAGACCATCATACTATGAAAATAGTGAATTATTTTTTTGTGAGTTGGGTAGTGATGGAAAGGATCAATGATAGGGTATTTTAGGTGATGAATTTGAACAAGCCCAAATAGATACATATTTAAATTTCAGTGTCATGTCACAACTTTCAATTAAATCCATATCTTCTACCAAACTATTTTCTTTATCTACTACATGATTGAAATAGGTGTTTTCAAAAAAATACTAGTGTCAAATATCTAACTTTTTTTTTTAAATAGAGGAAACACTATACATCAATGCTGAAGATTAATATTAATTTAATAAAAATTATAACACATTTAACTACATAAAACCAAATAAGGTGGATTTAAAACTTGATAGACTAAAATTTTAAATGTTTTACCTCATATCTTATTCTATACTTTTTGCATGGTTGTATACCTTACAATCTAGAATTCCAACCACCTCCTTAATGAATGATATGTTCTAATTAAAGATATGCATAATAATTAATTTAAATTATCATATGTGTAGAAATTATATGATGTATTTATTGGGATTTAATAGTCAAGTATTACATGTAGCTAATGAGGCATGGTGCACTAAAAACCTTATCACAAGTACACTAACAAACATTCTTTTGTTATGGTCAATGGACCTTGTGGCTTTCTTATGAAACCAAGACACTACAAAATCTAAGTTATAGGTGATGTTTTATGAGAAATATATACACACAAATGGATTATGTGGCTATCAACATATTTGAAAAGGTCAAAGGTTAATAGGCTAGAGATGTGTTATCCAACGATTACAATGCTCTTGTAATTAGACTAATTTTTCTCCCTGAGTTTATAGTAGGTGATGAGTCTTGAAACTATTGGTAGAAACTTGTATGATGATTATTTTTAATCTCTATAATGAATTAATATACAATAACATTCTTCTTCTTTTGTTTTTGGAAATGTGTGTCTAGACTATGTATTTTTACATATTTTTTGTTGATAAAAAAGTTTAATATTATATAAATATCATTATATTTAGCATATATATTTGTGTGTGTGTGTGTGTGTGTGTGTGTGTGTGTGTGTGTGTGTGTGTGTGAGTGTGATATAATGATCATAGTCCTATCCAATTTATTCTACATATCATGTATCTAAAGTTATTTATACATTGATATATGGTGTGTGTGTGTGTGTGTGTGTGTGTGTGTGTGTGTGTGTGTGTGTGTGTGTGTGTGTGTGTGTGTGTGTGTGTGTGTGTGTGTGTGTGTGTGTGTGTGTGTGTGTGTGTGTGTGTGTGTGTGCGGGTGTGTGTGTGTGTGTGTGTGTGTGTGTGTGTGTGCGGGTGTGTGTGTGTGTGTGTGTGTGTGTGTGTGTGTGTGTGTGTGTGTGTGTGTGTGTGTGTGTGTGTGTGTGTGTGTGTGTGTGTGTGTGTGTGTGTGTGTGTGTGTGTGTGTGTGTGTGTGTGTGTGTGTGTGTGTGTGTGTTTTTCATATAATGATCATAGTCCTATCTAATTTATTTTGCAAATCATGTATCTAAAGGTATTTATACATTAATATATGGATTACGAACCATCATCCTCACCAAATGGACTACAACGCTTTCAATCCTTTTGATTATAATATATATTTCAACTATGATATTTAAATGAAAAAGTGACACTAATCTTAAAATTGAAAATTTCTTATAAAGTTGCCTCAGCTAAAATGTGGGCATCTTCATATTTTCATATTAAACTTTTGAGAGGTTTAGTATGCCTTTATTTGAACTAAATGTTAACAAATTTAAATTTAAATATGCAAATTATGAACACCCTTAAAATTATTTAATGTAGATATCATTGCTTCCCAACCCATAAAAAATATTATTTTAATTTATGACATACAAAATTACTTTTCTAACAATTTAATTATAAAATTATAATATATAAAATTAATTTTATTAATTATCAATATTATTTTATTCCATCGCTTAAAATAATATAAAAAATCATTATAAATTTGTAATTGATGTTCAAAATATAATTAGATGAAACAAATTAAATAACTAAGTGAAATCTCTTGCGTTATGGCATTTAATCTATGATTATAGTTTAAAAGTTGTATAATATAGGCATTACACATGTTAAATGGTTTGGTTTATCCATATCTCGTTAGAGACATTGAAACAATGAGATTCAATGGCTTTCTTTGATGCTAGTTTCCCTAAGTCTTGACACATTATAGTGATATTTTGCAAAACATCGAGGAGGAATATAATGATTAAATGCTTTAGTCTCTATAAATTCTTAAAAATAGAAGGCCTACTACTAATAAATTAATAAGACAAACCAAAGACAAAATTCATTAACCCATTAAAGATAAACATAATTGAGAAAATCAAGTATTCTCATTCAATTGGATGTCTATAAGGTAGCATTGTATTATTTCCCTATTGATAGGTGAATTAGAATTACAGGAAAATGGAAAGCTTAAACTTGAGTTCATATGGGAGGGGATTCTCTTTGTGGAAGACATGGAAATTAACAAAGTTAAAAGATTGGAAGATTCACGTAAAATCAAGTTATCATCTTAATATTTTTTATTATTTGTTTTAACACCTCAAATGAAACATTCAAAGTCACAAATAATCTACTACTCTCTACTAACCTAAGCTCCAAAAACATGTGACATGTGTCTTATTCCCTAATGTCTTTTTAGAAAATTATTTTAGTTAGAAGTATTATTTAAGCTCTTGCTACTAATTAAAAAGGGTTTTAAATCTTTTAAATTCACATCAATATTTGATGATGATCTTCATAATTATTTTCTACTTTTCGATGATGTGATGCTTCCACAGTCTATACAATCATAGATAGATTATTTGGAAAAATTGTGTTAAAATTTCTAATACTCAATGTTCCATATGTTCTTATATGATCCTTCATCGGGAAAAATTATTATGTGTAAAAACATGTCTATCAACCCTTAAAATCTAAAGGAAAATAAATATTTCAAAAGGATTATAAAATGAAAAATCATCATAGAAAAAAGTTTTGAAAATTTAGAGTTAGGAAAAATGGAAACATGTTAAAAAATTTGGTGTGTTAATGATATAATATTATTGTAAAATTTTAATTTCCAATTATCTGTATCAGTTTAATTTAAGATAATTATTAGGTTTAAATATAAATAAACAAAAATAAAAATAAAGATAACATTCAAATAAATTATATTGAACATTTCCCTAAATAGTAAATTATTGCTAACAAACCATTAGAGTGATAAATAATAATATTGTTATGAACCTAGTTGCTTGTATTAATCATATATGAAAATTGATCCAATTTCAAGAGGTTTCCTTTTTTACAAAATTAAAATAATATTGGCATTATTAATATTGTTAATACTAAACCTAACTATATTACACAAACATTATTATTAACAAAGTAATAATATTAATATTATTATAGTCAATTGAAAAGCCAAAAAAAACCCCAAATAATATATTATAAATAACTAAAATATCAAAAGACATGAACCACAAGATCAACAATACTAAGAAAGGAGGATAAAGAAAACATTAACCACTATAAACTATAGGCTTCCACATATATTGATCCCTATCCCTTCATCACAATTTAGTTTTTCAGGGTGTTTCATGTCCTTGAAGGCCTCTCTTAAATTTCATTTTTATATAAGTGTTCCTATGCAACAATGACTCTAACTTCTTTTATGTTGATATCATGTATATTTTTGAAAAAATATTTTTCAACATCTGATTTTTTCATTCTTTCAAGTCAAATATCTATTGCATGTTCCTTAATTTTAATATGAACAGACATTCTTGTCTCCCATATATAAGGTATGCCACATGAACAATTGAAAATTTAGACTCCACTTTGAAGGTTAGGGTCCATATGTCCTTTTACTGACCCTAAAGTCATATGCAACTTATTAACAAGAAGGAAAGTGGATCTAATAGTTTGGCACTAGAGAATTTTATCAATCTTGTTGCAAATACCTTCAACATATGGTAAATAAGCCATTGGTCATTCCACCATGAAATAGTCACCTTTAGTTTTATTTATATTCTCCTTAACCTGTTTGATATCTTTAGCTATTTATTTACTTGAGTATCCATTTAACTTAAAATTCATTTTTAGATGCTCAATTTCTTCATCAATATTATCCTAATCAAATAAATTTAACACCCTAGTGATAAAAGTTTTGATAACCCCTTATTTTTTAGTAGGGTGATGATGGGAGGAGGCATGTAGGTAAAGTTATGTATATATAAATTTACTATACGGATTTGTATCTAACTTGCCATTTTATTTTCCTATCACAAAGATGTCTAAGAAAAGTATTTTACCCTCTATCATAATATCTTTAGTGAATTATATGTGACAAAATACACTATTAAGGTGGGAATGACATTTTTATAGACCTTTATCCCATGTTGCCAACATAAATTTATGTCATAGATAACATTTACACCATTTAGGTTTCAAAGGAAATGAGTGAAGATAAATTTCTTCAAAATGTTACATGGAAAGGTTGGCAACCACATGGGATAGAGGAGAGCACATTGCCATCCATTCACACTATTCATAGATGACACCTTTAAAGGTGAAAATGATAATTTTAAACATAAAGAGACAAGATTAGTTGTTTCGTTATTAGTAATATTAAGGACTACTACTATAGTTTATTTAATGGGAATCTTTGTATAGAGAGAAAGTACATCAAAACTAAATATCAAGTCATTATTTTCTAACTTTTTTATCTTTTATAAATTAAAAAGTATCCATATAGTCATGAATGAAAGAGGATGTTTTACTTATTTAATATTTTAATCTATTTCCTAGGAAAGCATCCATACATTAAGTAGGGGAGTTAGTTGTGTCTACAATAGGCCTTAATAAAATAACTTCTTTATGGAATTTTAGAGCACCATAGATCCTAAGGGTCACATTTTTTTTAGGAGTTATTTTTTTATTAGTTGAACTATCCAATAAACATTTTTAAATGCCCTTGTCACATTTTTAATTATCTGAATAATAGGGTTATGGTCAATTTTACTCTAGTTGCAATTATTTCTAAGGTGATCAGTCATTTTGTCATCCTTGTCACTATGGTTTAAGACAACTATAGAATTCCCATTATTGGCCTTGAAGATTAATACATATTTATTATTCCTAAGAGTCTTAATAGATCTGCCTTCTTATTTATAAATGTTACACGAAGGAGGTTTAGCCTTACATAAAGTAACAACACAATTTTTCCTTACTTTTTCCACTACGTTAAACTGTAAGTATTTAAGAGTGCTATCAATACCTATAGTGAAGTCCTCTTTGGGAATCAATCAAAGAGTAATAAAAAGGCCTAAACCATTTTTTAAGATATTAAGAAAAGGTTTTTTTAAAGGTTATTTTTAAATATTAACAATTAATTTATCTTCTTGGTTAGAAATGATATATATTTTTATTTGAATTTTGAACTTTTTATAATAAAATTAAATTTGGTTCTTATTTTCTTCATTTAGATATTTTTTATTACTATTACTATTACTATTACTATTACTATTACTATTACTATTACTATTACTATTACTATTACTATTACTATTACTGTTCTCTTACTGCTACTATTACTATTATTGTTATTGTTATTGTTATTGTTATTGTTATTGTTACTATTAATATTACTATTATTTTTACTATTACTATTACTATTACTATTAGTGTCTCTGTTACTATTACTTTTACTCTTACTATTATTTTTACTATTACTGTTACTATTACTATTACTATTACTGTTACTATTACTATTACTATTACTGTTACTGTTACTGTTACTATTATTGTTACTGTTACTATTACTATTACTATTATTATTATTATTGTTACTGCTATTGTTATTATTACTGTTATTGTTATTGTTACTGTTACTATTACTATTACTATTATTGTTATTGTTACTGTTACTATTACTGTTACTTTTACTTTTACTTTTACTTTTACTATTACTATTACTATTACTATTACTATTACTATTACTATTACTATTACTATTACTATCCAATTAATTGGACATATGAACAATACAATCACCATGATTCAAAGACCCAACACCATACTCTAAGCTAAAAACATGTGAGACTAGAAAATCATTTCCTTTATTAATGCCTAATCCTAGGTTTAAATCATCTTCTATCTCAAAGATTCATGTTAGGGATAATGTGTCATTTGTGAGATCTCCAGTCAAATTGTAACATGTTTCCATGCTTTTTTATTTATGATTAGTGGCCATTTTATATTTTGGCATAATATTATGTAAGGTTCCTTAATAAAAAAATTATCTAGATGTTGACTACACATTAGATGCACTCTTATAGGTGGGAAAATATGATGTCAGGGTATCATTCCTTCTTCAATAATTCTAATGCACAGGGTTGAAGGTTTTCAAAAAAAATCTAAAATAAAGTAACAACTCTAGATGAATAGTGCACCTAACTTTATTTTTACTAGCCACATGATTTGAAACACTTATCAAATCACTAGACTCACCTTTATTGGATATAATTTGAGGCTCATAAATTCTAATGAAAGGTGTCAAACTTATAAAATATGAATATTAATTTGAGGAATCATAAATATTACGTACCTAAATAAATTCCTCTAGTCCATCGTCCATAAGTAGTGAATTCTTATTATGCAGAATTTATGGTTCTTGCTCCTTGATTACTTTATTTCCATCACTACTAATAACAAAACACTTCCTCTTTCGTCTTATCTCTTCCTTGTGAAGAATAGTCATGGCTCTTGAGTTATAATTTCCATCAAACCTAGCCCACAAATAACTCTAAGTGTATCCTCAATGTGACAAACATTTAAATATTAACTTAAATCCAAACAAAATAGTCCATATATAATTACTCTTTTTATTACATGATTGACAAGGATTCCAAGCCATTCATGCATTGTTCCATATGTTTATAAATAATATTATTGATATTTTATTTTATTTAACAATTTTGAATTTTTCTAAGTAGTTTAATACATGTGATTATATGTGTTAAAAAGTAAATATGTATAATGTTATTATAAATATATTTTTATATTTTATATTTGGGTTTCATATCAATGTAAATCAGTATTGTTACATAGTTTTATATATGTAGTTTAGATAATGAAACCCAAACCTCTTATTCTCATGGCAATCAACTACCTACTTATATAACTATCTATTATACTAATTATTTTATCTATCATTATTATTATTATATGTATTTCATGAATAATTCTAACTACTAAATTTAATTTTGAAGGAGTTGTCTCACATACGGGAATCATATCCTAATTAACCACTAACAACTAACATAAAAATACATTTTGATCATATGACCCTAAAAAGCTCTCTTGCTCCAAAAAAGAATAGAATATGATCTAGAAAATATTATTGTGAGGCCATCCAAAAAAAATTATCAAAACCTACCAATTGTCCCTATGTAATCCTAATATTTATCAATTAATTTTTATTACACAAATCCTTTCCTAATAAGAATATGAGCATCATCCTAGGTAACACATCCCATCAAACCATTTTTACATGTAATAAAATACCAACATCATTATAATACTTAACTATATTGCTCCTTATCTCCATTATAATTTAGTCACTATGTATGGTACATCTAACCTAATAATAAATGACATTAACCAAAATTATCAACACTATCAGTTATAGAAATTAATGTTAATTTAAAATCACTAATGACTAATCAAAAACCTATAGATTATATTCCCTTTGTTAAAATATAGGTGAAAACCTATGTAGTAAACAATTTCATGAGATAACTTGTATGTTCCTAATCAATGATATCAAATAACTCAAAAACCAAAATTTGGATAAAGCATGAAAACCCTATCATGAATCTATAAATACAACTACAAAATAATTTGATCTCAAATATTTTAATAAACTCAAGATGTAAGTCTCCTTAGCTCTGTGTTCCTAATCGCGTTTATATGGACATGTTATCCTTAAAATGAAAATGGTTTGTCTTATATATTAGTAGTGGTGGAAAATTATGTTGCTTTTATTGTTTCCTCATAAATTAAAGAATTTTAACTTTTAACAATAGTCTCATGTTATATTTAACTAAGAATACACCTATTATACATTTTGAACTCCTTGTTTATATACTTTTCAGTAAATTTCCATTCAAAATTATAATGAGAGACATCCAAATCAAAAATAAATTTTTTTATTGACCCAAAATATTTCAAGACATAAAAATTAAGTACTAACATGCCTACGTTATTAAAAAAAGAAAAAAACATATCCAAAATAGTTTTTGCAAAGGTTATAACTCTATAAAATTGTATGGTTTTAAAAAATAGCTTTGAAAGTATGGAATTAGACACATTGACCATAATATGCTTAATGTATCATAAACACCTCATTAATTAATTATTATCAACAAACATGTCACAAATAATATTTTGAACTTGAATATGACTCAACTTTGCAAGTATGTCACTTGAAATTTGTAATTTAACAAAATGGGGTGCATATAGAACCTGATCATGGGATATTTAGAATGTCTATGAACTCAAAATCAATATTGATTCAACACTTTAACATATGATAGTGATATATTAAATTTAAAACTTTGTGTATATCCATTATTTTAAAAATCAAGTTAAATAATAAACATAATAATGTTTTAATTTTGATTATAGGTGGATGGTAACTATAGTTAAAATTTTATTTTACCTAAAAATAATAAATAAATTATAGGAATAAAAAATGGGCCTTCACCTTGTATCCAACACCATAACTACACACGTAAAATGGCAATAATGATATTTGAATATATTTTCTATACATTTCAATCAATTTCAAATAACAACAAAGAAGAATTATAGAAGAACAATTAGATGGCATGCCTTCGTCAAAATTTCAATGCTTTTTCACAGCAAATGGAATGCTTTTTAAATATGTGGTACATTCCACCTTTCCATTCAATAGGTTAAAATATTGAAGATGATTTTAATTTTATTTTAACATAATTTAAAGAGTTTTCATTTCTAAAAAAAAATCCCATGCCCCATAAAAGAATACAACATTTTTTTCATAATAAATAAACATAAAATGCCTTCATGAATGCATCAACCACAAATTAAAATTCCCTAACATGAGTTTTAATTACCCTAGGTACATGAATCTTGTAACTATTGAGAAGATGATAAATTCCATCATTCCCAAAAAAGTTATATATACTTATATAAATTGTTATATGATTATAATAAATAACACTTCATTATAAGTTTATACTACCTATATAATAGTTTTACTAGCCTCATGTACAATCTCAAACACTCTCATGGATATTTCAACACCTACAATAACAATCAAACATGCGAAAATGAAGGATGCAACTCCTCTCTAGGATCTAGATAAACAAAAATTAAATCTTGTAAAACATCTCCATCATGGGATTAAATGCTCTCTAAAATTTTATTTAAAATTTCTAAAAAACATAAAAAATTTCAAAAAATATAAATTCAATAAAAATCTATACCTTCATTATTTATGAGATTTCATTCTTTCTTTATATATATTATTCATCACTCTTCCTTGACATCTTCATGTATATATGACCATCAATATCTAATATCATTCCTAATAAAATTAATATACAAGATTGAATGTGTGAAAATGTAATTACGTATTATTCTAAAAAATATTTTATAAATTTATGTTTGGATTTTGCATTCATAGAAATCAATATGGTTACATAGATTACCATATAAAAATTTATATAATATGACTCGATCCCAATATTTTTATGGAACTCAACTATTTATCCATAAAAATAAATATAATTATAATAATGATCATTACTAATATTATTAACATAAGCATCTAATAATCAATATTAATTATTAAAGGTTCTTACATAAAAAATACATTCTTTGACTACTACTAATAAACAACATTAAAATATATTTAGATCACATGACCTAACACATTTAAAAATTATCTCACATTTTTTGACCTAATTAATTTTAAAATTATATCTCATTTGTCTTTAGATTATTTGTAATAAAAAAATATGGCCCTATTAGGTTTGATTTAGGGAATTGAATATTTTCACATACTTTGTTTTTAGTATGTAAATTGAGATTCAAGTGCACTATATATACGATATTCATCATTAGCTTCATATTTTTCTTAAGACCATTATCCATAAGAAAAAAAAAATAGACAAATACTTCACATTAGTTAGGACAATGTGGACTACATATAGTAAAAACTTTATGTAACTATTATCCTCATTTATCCTTTATAAAAATACATATCCACAAGGAATTAATAAAATAATGAAATAATGGCTTCACATAAATTAATAAAAATGAATTATTTATATTACGTTACGTTAAACTTTTCTAAATAACTACTATTTTCTAAAATATACATTTGAGATTAACTAATGATCATGTAATACCTTATGTTGATAGAAAATGTGTTATATTTTTAGGATTCACTTTAATTATGAAACAAGTAAATGAAGTCATGCATGGTCTCACATTTTAAATTCGGTTCTTATTTGTGGAAATGGGTCTTTTTAAATTGGTTGTAGTATAAAATATATTTCTTATTTAGTATTTTAAGATCCACTATTTTAATCTAGTATACTAATTGTATAATTTCATAAATTAGCAGTTGCCCCAAAGTTTTAAGTTACATTAGAAAGGATGTAATTCTTATCTTATTATTATCTAAAGGTTTTGTCAAGTGAAAAAGTCTAAATAAACATTCTTAATTCACACAAAACATATAACATCTAACCATGTCTCATTTTTTATGCATGAATGTTAACTAACAATAATATAATATTTGTATTTGAGGTGACTATAGAAAATGAGTTGTTGTGTTCCTTCACACGGTGTAAAAATCAATTTTTCAGGGAGTAGACATTCATTTTCATAGTGAGCTTGAGTAATGGAAAATTGGTAGGAAGGGAAAGACCATCATACTATGACAGTAATGAATTATTTGTTGTGAGTTGGGTAGTTATGGAATGGAACAATGATAGGGTATTTTAGGTGATGGATTTTAACAATCCCAAATAGATACATATTTAAATTTTAGTGTCATGTCACAACTTTCAATTCAATCTATAGCTTCAACAAAACTATTTTCTCTATCTACTACATGATTGAAATAGGTGTTTTCAAAAAAATATTGGTGTCAAAAAGCTATCTATTATTTTTTTAAATAGAGGAAACACTACACATCAATTTTGAAGAGTAATATAATTTAATAAAAATTATAACAAATTTAACTACATAAAACCAAATAAGATGAATTTAAAAATTGATAGACTAAAATTTTAAATGTTTTATGTCATATCTTATTCTGTACTTTTTGCATGGTTGTATACCTTATAATCTATAATTACCACCACCTCCTTAATGAATGATATATTCTAATTAAAGATATACATAATAATTAATTTAAATTATCATGTGTGTAAAAATTATATAATATATTTATTGGTTTTTAATATTCAAGTATTACATGTAGTTAAGGAGGCATGGTGTGCTAAAAACCTCATCACAAGTACACTAAGAAACATTCTTCAATTATATTCAATGGACCTTGTGGGTTTCTTATGAAACCAAGATGCTACAAATTCTAAGTTATAGGTGATGTTTTATGCAACATATATACACACAAATGGATTGTGTGGCTATCAACATATTTGAAAACGTCAAAGGTTAATATGCTACAGATGTGTTATCCAACGATTACCATGCTCTTGTAATTGGGTTGATTTTGAGTTTATAGTAGGTAACGAGTCTTGAAACTATTGGTAGAAACTTGTATGATGATTATTTGTAATCTCTATAATGAATTAGTATACAAGAGATCATTCTTCTTCTACTTTTTTTTTTTTTTTTGGAAATGTGTGTCTACACTATGTATTTTTACATATGTTTTGTTGATATATAAGTTTAATATTCAATAAATATCATTATATTTATCATATATTTGTGTGTGTGTGTGTGTGTGTTTGTGTGTGTGTGTGTGTGTGTGTGTGTGTGTGTGTGTGTGTGTGTGTGTGTGTGTGTGTGTGTGTGTGTGTGTGTGTGTGTGTGTGTGTGTGTGTGTGTGTGTGTGTGTGTGTGTGTGTGTGTGCGTGTGTGCGTGTGTGCGTGTGTGTGTGTGTTTATCATATAATGATCGTAGTCCTATGTAATTTATTTTCATATCATGTATCTAAATGTATTTATACCTTGATATATCGATTACAAACCATCATCCTCATCAAGTGGACTATAACCCTTTGAATCCTTTTGATTATAATATATATTTGAACTATAATATTTAAATTAAAAAGTGACACTAATCTTAAAAATGAAAATTTATTATAAAGATGCCTCAATGAAAATGTGGACACATTCATAATTTCATTTTAAACTTTTGAGAGCTTTAGTATGCCTTTATTTGAAATAAATGTTAACAAATTTAAATTTAAATATACAAATTATTAACACTCTTAAAAGTATTTAATGTAGATATCATTGTTTTCCAACCCATAGAAATGATTATTTTAATTTATGACATACAAAATTACTTTTCTAATAATTTAATTATAAAAAGATAATATTTAAATTTAATTTTATCAATTATCAATATTATTTTATTCCATCAATTAAAATAATATAAAAAATCATTATCAATTTTGATTTGATGTTCAAAATTTAATTAGATAAAACAAATTAAATAACTAAGTTAAATCTCTTGGGTCATGGCATTGAATCTATGATTATAGTTTAAAAGTTATATGATATAGGCATTACACATGTTGAATGGTTTGGTTTAGCCATATCTCATTAGAGACATTAAAACAATGAGATTCAATGGCTTTCTTTGATACTAGTTTCCCTATGTCTTGACACATTACAGGGATATTTTCTGACTCATTGAGGAGGAATATAATGATTAAATTCTTAAGTCTCTATAAATTCATGAAAATAGAAGGCTTACTACTAATAAATTAATAAGACAAACCAAAGACAAAATTCATTAACCCATTAAAGATAAACATAATCGAGAAATTCAAGTATTCTAATTCAATTGGTTGTCTATAAGGTAGCGGTGTATTATTTCCCTATTGCTAGGTGAATTAGAATTAAAGAAAATGAAAAGCTTAAATTGAAGTTCATATGGGAGAAGATTCTCTTTTTGGAAGACATGGAAAATAACAAAGTTTAAATATTGGAAGATTCACATAAAATCAAGCTATAATATTAGTAGTTTTTTGTTTCATTATCACTATAAACAAACATCGAAGACCTTCATCTTCTTGTTATTGAGACAATTTCTTAACATATTTTTCTATTAGATCTATATTTTTTATAATAAAATATTAATGTGATCCATGTAGCATGCAAAATGATTGTGTAGAGAGTGTGGAAATAGGCTGAATTGAAAAGTGATATTTATTCAAAGATCATGTTTCACAATAGTAATGATGCAATACCTCCTTGCTTGGTGACCTCTCACTTGCATTTTGTATGTTATGGATGATTATAACATTTGTCTTCTCATGTGGTTTAATTTTAGTAATATTGGAAATAACATTTAATGATAATATTACCCACTGATCGCTTAGATAGTATATCTATTTGTAGTCTATCTCTAGATAACACATGATATATATTAAAAATTACATATACATACTGAATATGTGTCTCAATCATCCCAATAATTCTAAATGTTGAAATATTTAGGCCTTTGAATCACAGGAATTGATATTTATTGATAAAATGAAGAATAGCTATCCACCCATGGAATGATCTACCAATTTATAGAATTTTGGTCAAGTCTGCCCTAATTTCATGAATGAATCTTGAATTAATGGTAGGATATGGTTATAAGTAAGAAATAAATCTATCCCTATGTGAAAACATTTTTATTGTGATTTTTGGTTCATTTGAATATAAACACATACTTTTAAATGAGTTTCATTAGGAATGGGGACAACATTTACTTATGGCTAAGCTATGGCACCCTAATTTCAAACCATATACTAACTTTTTTTATTCAAAGCCTATTTGGATTAGACTACCCAACCTACCTCTTCAATTTTGGAACCATTCTATTTTACCAACCATAGGAGAATCCATTGGATAATTTTGGGATGTTGATCCTAAAACCCTATAAAGGAGTCATTAAACCTATGACAAAATTTTAGTCAATGTTGATATCACCAAATTTTTACCCTATTTAAAACAAAACAAACAGTAAAAAATAGACCCTATATGCAGTCACAAGACTTTGAAGGTACACCCTTCATATGCAGTAGGTGTTTACAAATTGGCCATTTGGTTAAAGATTATCCTTCCCTCAAACATAAAAAAATAAATAAAAATAAAAATAAAAAAAATAAAAATAAAAATCATGGTGCAAAAAGATGGCCCTAAACATATTATTGTGAAAGCTTTAGTAAAAATAAATTAAAGTATCATGACTCCTAATCTAGTTCCATAAAAGCAAATGGAAGAGTTTACCATACAATGAAAGGAAGATCATTGCTTGCAATGTAAAAAATTAGATTTAGGAAGTTTCATAATTATTTGTAAGGACAATCAAATGAATCTCACCCCTTTAATGAAAATCCAATCGATCATTTTAGAAAGAGAAGAATTGTAGAAAAATATTTATTCAGTGTATACAATCTATATTCTTTAAATCTCCTTTCCAATCATACCAAACCTAGGGGAAGGTGGATATTAGATCAATGTGTGCAACAAATGGGAAACAAAAGGTAATAGAAAAATGAATCCTATGAAAATGACCTTTAGTTCTCAAAAATAAAATGTATAACATGGGTCATCGCTTTATTTTATTTCTTTACTCTCTAACTAATGTGTGGCTATTGCTTTTTTCTTGTTATTTTGGGCAGCTTTCTATTCTTTTTTGTAAGCTTTGTTGGTCCATTTAGATGTGTTTTCCATGCTTTCTTGTTTTCTTTTCTAAATAGGGTCCCTTTTCAAAACTCATTTTTACCAATACTAAAAACTAAAATAATATGCAAAATTTATAGTCTATATGGAAAAATTATAATGAAATATAAGAGGGGAAACACTTTAAATGAAAAACATGAAACATGATTGTTCATAGAGCATGGAAAAAGGTGGAAATGAGAACTGATATTTGTTCAAAGAATATGTTTTTACAGTATTAATGATGTAACACCTCAATGCATGGTGACCCCTCTCTTGCATTGTATATGTTTTAGATGATTATCACATTTTCCCTATCATGTGGTTTATGTATACCAATAATTGGAAATAACATATAAAGATAATATTATACACTGATCACTTAGCGAGTATATCTTACTGAAGTCTATCTGTCTTAGCATTTGAATTATATTAAAAATGACATATACACATCAAGTATGTTTATCAGTCATCCCAATAATTCTAAACAATTAACCATTTTAGCATTACATAGTGCAAGGGTTGATTGTTGCTATTGTTCGCCATACAAGTAGGATGCACGTTCCTCATCATAATGATCGTAAGTGATGGTCTGCTAAGAATTCTGAGTGAAAGTCTACCTCTTTATCAATAAATAAAGGTACGATAATAAATTTTAATTTAGTGTTTTCAAAAAAAATTCTCATTGTCTTGTCATAATAATTTTGTCTATAAAATTGAATGGTTTCTATGGATTTAATATCCAGACATTATTGCATGCGGATGAGGCATGGAGAATAATCTTTCCAATCTATGTGTGTTTGGGTATTTAAAATAAACTTTTTATGGCAAATGGTAGACGGTTGACCACGTTTCATATGCTAATATGGTCTTTAAGAACAAGGGACGGAAAATCGAACTTTGTTTTTGTGTTACTTTCTTTTGTCATAATTTGAGTCACTTAATGTGATGTGAAAGCTTTTATTATAAATAATTTATACTTGAAAACATGTTAGAACTGAGTAATAATAATAATAATAATAATAATAATAATAATAATAATAATAATAATAATAATAATAATAATAATAATAATAATAATAAGTGGGTGTGTGGGGTTTGATTAAAAAAATGTAAAAGATAAATTATAATTTTTATTTTAATAAAAATTGTATATTATAAATTTGAATATTTGTAAATGTTATATATTTTAAATTATTTTCATTTAAATATATAAAAATGTAATAAATGTTAATATTTATTAGAAAAGGAAGATAAATATTAGTAATATAATAATATTACATATAATATTATGATAATTTACTAAAATATATTATTATATTTTATTTTATCATTTATAGTATACGATAGTTTTTTGTAATTATTATTCTCCATCATGAGTATACACCTTTCACTTTAAGTTAATGTAGGAAATTTCAATTCATTATTCCACTAATGGCTAGTAAATTTTTTTTTTCCTAACACATAAAAGTTTAATGTTTACAAAATTTTATTTTTATATTTATAATTAAAAAAAATCTCATTTGTTTGACTATGATTAATAAGACAAATTTAAGAAATTATCTCTAATATATATATATATATATATATATATATATATAAATTTAAAAAAATTCGTTATGACAACTGTCCCTCCATACACTTTTCACATCTCACATTTCACGTTATTTTTAATTTAAAATCTTGTAGACTTTATAAATATTAAATTTTGAAATTAGTATTTAAACACTATATAATGCTATAATTGTATTTATCATACAAAAAATAAACCTTTTTTTTTTAATTAATAAATTATATGTATTTTTTTTTAAATTTTAACTTCTTTTTTAAATATTAATTCTTTATTTGAAATTATTGAAAACAATTTTTTAAATTATTATTAATTAATCAATTATATTTTATATGATTAACTGATTTTTTTAATCATATAAATAATCAGCTCTACTCATTTAAATTTAATAAAATATCAAAATTATCCCTAATTTAATAAATAATTATTTTTTTATAATTTACCTTTTATTTATTTATGTTTTAATCGTAATAATATTCATTATTACACAATAAAATATAGATTTAGGAGATAATAAGAGAGGACAAAAAGCCACTTATGTTAAAGTAGTGTGAATGGGTAAAATGTTCAGACTCTTCATTTGAAGTAGTAATTCAGGGGAGTGAGGAGACGATATGAGTTTGAAAAATTAGACCTAGACAAAGAATTGTCTAAAAATAGAAATTTAGAAGTTCAAAATCTAGAAAAATAACTAGTTTTGATGAACACTAAGTAAGAAATGTGGTAGGAGGTAAAAAGGAAAAAAAAAGAAAAAAGGAAAAAAAGGAAAGACAGATAATCTTTTAGACTACATTTCCACAAGTTGATGTTTGATTCTAACTTTTGGATGGTAGATAGGTACAATGTTTGATTGATTTTAGCCTTGTAATTATTTAGTGTAATTGGTTATTTTGGGCCATAGCGTTTTAGCCTAATTTATTATGTTATCTCAAAATTAATATAAGGCACGGATCCCATCATAACTAATAAATATTAAAAAAATTAATATCCATTATTAAATTATATACTTATATATAAATAAAAGAAAATAATATTAATTGATTATTAGTAAATTTATAAGTGAAAAGTTATTAATGAGCTAATTAATATGGAAGGTTGTATAAATTAGCAGTCTTTTTTATATTTTTTTACATGAAAGAAATTACTAGTTCAATATTTATGACAACCATTATCTTATTTACAAAATCTTTAGTAACATTTTAATAAATATAATTTTATTAGAAAAAAATTTCATTTTTTATTGAGTTAATGCAAATAAAAAATTATATGAATTGCAATATAATTATTTATATTAAATAATATCATTTTATTGTTTGTGTTGTTTTTGTCATTTTAATTAATTAATTTGATTTTGATTTAATAGCGAAGAACTTATATTTTTATAAAAGAAATCACAAGTTCAAATTGTACCCAAAATATTTAAATGTTACACAAAATAAAATATATATACACACATACACTATTTATATATATATATATATATATATATATATATATATATATATATATATATATATATATATATATATAATTGTTATTTTAAACAAATATTACGTGTTCTTTATATACATATTATTATATATTGTTTTGTGTTTTTCTAAAAAATTTAAGCGGTAATATTTCTTGTATATCACAACTATTTCTTTAAATGAACTAAAATAGGAAATATAAACTTAAAAATGAAGGATTATTAATTTTATTTAAAAAATAAATGAAAAAGATTACATAATGATTTAGTTTGAAGTACCAAAATCTGATCTATTTGGAACATTGTAGAAAACATAATTTTTGATTTAACATTAAAACAAATTAAGATTTAAAATATTCTCAACAACAACAATAATAATAATAATAATAATAATAATAATAATAATAATAATAATAATAATAATAATAAAAAATTTGTTCAATTCCCTAAAATATGCATGCGTGAGATTTTGTTATATGGCAAAGTCGTTTCCATAAGAAAAAGGACGAGTTTGTTTCCTAAACCCTAAACAATGTTTACAAAATTTACTTTCATTCAATGAAATAAATAGTGAACCGTAAACAATAATACAAGTGAAACCCAATATTCCAACAGAATTAATGGTGTGTCATAGAGAAAAGAGTTGAAATGGATAGGAGAAGATAGCAAGCAAAATATTAACTAGTTGGCGAAAGGAGCCTTAAGCATAGCCAGGGTCTGGGTTGAGATTTTGAAAGATATTTGGAGATGTCGGGAATTCCATAGCCAAATAGAGGGGTAGGCAGCAAGACAGTCCCTGGATTGGCACAGCCGAATGGACAGATACCGAGAACAGTTTTATACTTGTCGAGATTGATCGGGTAGTAGACGAAGCCCTTTGGAAAGACGAACATGTCCCCGGCAGAGAGAGTCTGGTTGAAGAGCTTGTTGGTGCTGTCCACAAAGGCCACTGTGAGTGATCCATCTAGCACCAGGAAGAGTTCAACTTACAAATGGCCGGCACAGTACAGTAGGCCCATGAAACTGGTGGACAAGAAGAAAATGACAATTTGTATTGCCGCGTGGGTCAGAAATTTATCTTATCATTGAATTACTTTGTCTGACCCATTCAACTTACACTTTAAAAAATGCTGTCCAGAAGGAATGTAGAAAAGGGCGCAGACGGATTTTTCCCTTTTATTTTTATTTTTTAAATTTGGATTATGGTAATATGGATGGTGCGTACTCCATTTATTTTGGTATATTAAATCAATATGATCCACATAGTATTACTCCTTTGCCTCCACGCTTAGCGAGGAGTCCAAACAACTCGTTCGTTGTTCTCTTTGTTTTTATAAATAAAATTATTGATTTTTTAATTGATTTGAACAAAACAAAAATAAGTTTAAAGCCGGTCTAATATAATAATGATATAAAGTCTGATTAAATTAGTAATATCGAGTAACAAATTGTTTTTTTTATTGACGTTCTATGCGTACTGGAGACAATAATAAGAACATTATAAACTTTAAAATTCAAGGTAGCAATATCAACATTGAAAGTTAACGAAGCTAGATTAGTTATAAGTATTATAAGTAGAATCTGAAATCATTACATCTAAGCTTTTCTCCCTTTTTCCTTTAACTATCAACCCAACAAAGGATTTGGCCAACTCTGAGACAATAAGTGATAGTGAATCTAATGAATAACATAGTTAATAGTGATTGTATCCTCTATAAGTAATTGTGAATATAATGAAGAATGTCGATTATTGTATGTATCAATGAATATTGAGTTAGCAATAGAATAGAAATTAATACGTGAAATAGGGTGTAGAATTTTATTTACAACATTTTACAAAACAAATGATGGGCTACACAACAAATGTGAATTTTTGTGAGATATAGAAACTTTATCATGAGTGAATGTCATGATAAAAAATATTATCAGTTCAAATTTTCCTTAATGCATTTAAATATGGTTCATGCTAATTTACACTCTTAAATATTCTTGTTAGCATATAGTGATAAATTTATAATAGATTTTCTACTTTAAAATTATATTTGAAAATATATTTAAATATAACTTAAAGTGAAATAACATGTCAAAAATCAACATTGATTTTCAAATGGAACGCATGGTTGCATTATGAGTATCCAATATATCATTCTTACGTGAAGGATTTTGTAATTTGCATCTATTGTTTTAAAAGAGTATAGAAGATTCTTTATGTGATTCCAAACAAGATTTGTAGTGCAATTGAATAATATTTCCCTTTTTTACTCAATCATGCTTTTTATGTGCACTTATTCTACCACTGAACATGATTAAAGAGATCTTCATTGTCAAGGAAAGGATATATTTAAGCGTTGCCTACTATATTTGATAGACATTTATCATTAATAATAGAATGATGAACCATTTTATTTTTACGAAAGCTATCACGTAGATTCCAAGTTTATATATATTTTTGTAAATGTTTTATTAAATTTAAAACTAAATTTTGATTAAAGAAAAATAATATATCAATAATGGGTGCAAATTTTAACATTAGGAATTTATGAATATGTGTAAAGATTTTATGTTTCCATTTATACATAGAATTAATATATTTTTACATGTAATTGAATAGAAAAAGTATTTTTCGAAAAAATAAAATAAAATTTTTTATTGCATAGCTTTATCAATATTTTTGTTGTTCTAAGCGATTTTATAATCTTTCCTTGAAAAAATTGAAAACTTATGATGCTAATAAATGGATAAAAAATGTTCATTAGATTTAATATTTTATTATTACCGAAATGTAAACTTAGCATGGATCTTCGGGGAGTTTGTGAGGCATTTCACTATACAAATCAGCATGTTGGGTGTCAACAACAATAAACATGCAAAAAAAAAAAAAAATGAGAACCTAATGGATCAATCATTCTAGTATGTTTGACACAATGTATTTGTCGAATATGATATTTTTATTATCAAGGTGGAATAAATCTCAATAATTCTTCAACAATTTTATCATAAGACATTGAATAGAGACATTGTCATAAATCTGCAATAGTTATTGGATAGTTGTCATTGATATTTTTTTAAATAAAAATGGATTTCTTTCTATGGGTATTTTGATACATCATTAAATTAAGAATGAAATACCTATATCCTTAATGAATACTAAATATGCTATCATAATACATCAAATGATGTGCATATTCATATAACTAACTTTTTTTTAAGTGAATCACTCTAAACATGTTGGTGTAGGATATTTATTATTCTATTTACTTATTAAATGGACAATAACTACACATTTAGCTTCAAATTACTTAGATATGATAAGAAGTTAAGTGGGTGAGAGGGTGAATTACACTTAGAGTTCCACCTGGAGTTCAGCTAAGTACCATTGTGGTTTCTCCTATGAGTTCCATAGTGAGTTACACTTAGTCCCATAATGGGATCTCATGTGAGTTAACTCCCATTACTCCTTTATATTCCTCTTCACTAGGCTATTGTAATAGAACATATAATAGATAAGTAAAATAGTTTAATACATCAGGTAATTATTACACATCTTCTTCTTGCATATTTTTAAATACAATTAGAGCCATTATTATTGTAGAATTCTTGTGTGCTCACTCTACCAAAATATCAACTAATGGCCTATTCTAACATTATATCATACCTCTCAGTTTTCTTAATGAGCATCATTTTATCTCTTTGACTTATATTTTTTATTGTTTTGAATTAATTAAGAGTAACTTACATATTGTTCTATTGGTATTTACAGGTTTATGTATTGGTATATATGGGTTTTTAATTTTTTTAAAGGAATGGTCAAGAAAAGGGTTTGAATCTAATAAATTCCTCTACATTAGCTTGGATCATGACTTCATACATCCTTTCAACATGATAATATGGTATTTATCTATGAAAGAAATAAAATTTTCAAAGTCATAAGGTTGCCTAGATATTAAAATGCATGCAAAAGAGGAATTGACACTCTTGACATGTTTTATTATAACATCAACTTCAATTAAGCACTTGTATTTTATATGTAAAATTCTTGGAGGTGTTTTTAATGCTGGAATTTGTTGAGAGGGTGTTTCAAAATGATTATTACTTTTACTATCTAGAGGTGGGATGACATTTTATTCATTCTTTATTTCTTCATTATATGTTTCCATGAAATTTTATGATGGTTAATTTCATCATTACTTGTTTCCATCAAATTTTCTTCATTGATGGTGGATGAAGCATCATACATAGACTCATTGTCAACAAAATAAAAAACATGAAACTTTGAATGTAAACATACAACAATATCTAATTCATTATTGTCAATTTAATTATTATTTATTTCATTATTGTCAATTTCATCATTATTCAATTCATTATGGTCAATTTCATCAATTTTTAATTCATTGTTGTCAATTGGCTCATTATCTATGGCATTTGGTTCATTAGAATTAGGGTTTGTCCCTTGTCTACCATGAAGTTTTTACATTTGTATCTTGTGGTTTTCTCTTAAATCTTTTAATTCCTCTGGTGTTTTGTTCTTCAACATCTTCCTCTTTGTCAAACATGATTTTTTACCTATCAAGGATAATTAAAAACTTTTTAAAGGTGGGGTCAAGTACATATGTACCATAAATCCTATAGAAGTGCATAGAGAATGTTTACAGAAACATAAATCTTGATTTGGGTTCAAAATAGATGTTCAAAACTAAGCTTAGTATTTAATAATAATAATAATAATAATAATAATAATAATAATAATAATAATAATAATAATAATAATAATAATAATAATAATAACATGATTGTGTTATATAACATGATCATGTTATTACATAGCCTGATCACATCAATTTTTATACTAGTTTCAACTTCATCAAACATATTAAGAATCATATTTTCAAAATAATTTAATCACATGATGTAATAATCTGATCACATTACCCTTAATACTCAATTGGGCTTAGAAATTAATATTGAGAACTGAGTGCTGTCTATATTAAAAATAATGTGATCCCATTATTAAATAACGTGATCGCATTATACTTAATATAGATTAGGGATTATGAATTAGGGATTAGGCATTGGTTCATAAGGTTTAGGGATTAGGGATTAAAATTTATGTTTTAGGGATTATGTATTATAATTTATATTTTAGGATTTAGGGATCAAGGATTACAACATGTAAGGTATAGGTTTAAGGGTGTATATGAGGTTTAATCACTCTATGCCATGTGTGAACCTAATTTTTCTATAAAGGATGTTAATTGGGACAAAATCAATTGGTAAACAAACAAAGTTTTTAGTTTAAAATTTAGGGTATAATGTTTAGGGATTAGGTTTTGTGTACTCAAGGTCAATTAAAAATATAATTATTAGTCTAAATAATGTTAATTTTGGATAAAATGATTGGTTTAGGTTTTAAAGAGTTTATATTTATGGTTTAGAGTTTAGGGATTAAGAACTTTAAGCATGAGGGCTTGGGGTATAGGATTTGGGGTATATAAGGTACACTTGTGATGGTGATTGGGGAAAATTAGAGCCAATAAACCCAAAAATCACATTTTGTAGTCATGAAATTAGGTTAAAGGGGTTTGAAATAACTCTAATTTACTTTAGATGCATAGTTATATTGGTACTTTAATGGCTAAGTTTTTTCCATAGGTTTAAAAAATGCATTTTATGACACCTCATGATAAAATTAGTTATATCATAAGGTATGTATGTTTTCAGCATGTAGTGGGAATTAACGCATAGGGCTTACAACTTATGTTTTATGGATTAGGGATTAAAGATTAAGATTTAGGTTTAATGACCTATATATAATGTCTAATCTCTCTATGACATGTGAACCTAATTATTAATACAAAGGATGTTAACTGGGACTAAATCGATTGGTAAATAGGGAAAGCTTATGGTTTACAATTTAGGGTATATTTTTACGGTTTAGGGTTCGAGGATTAGGTTTTAATGTACATATATGGTTTAGGATACATAGGGTTAAACACAAAGATAATTAAGGACAATTTAAATCACTTGGACCCATTTATGACTATAGAATATGTTGTTGGGTTATCATTACACCCTATATGTCATCACACAGATTGAATGAATTAGTCAAATGGGGCAATCAATCAAGTGATTTAGTCTATACTGAGTCCTTTGAGATTATTTATTAGTCTAAATGATGTTAATTTGGAATAAAATGATTTGTTCAAGGTTTAAAGAGTTTATATTTATGGTTTAGATTTTAAATATTATGAGCTTTAGGGAATAGGACTTAGGGTATAGGTTTTAGGGTATATAAGGCATAATCATGATGTCAATTCGAGAAAATTTGAGCTCCCTGAACCTATATCTATGATTAAATAATGTGAATTTGGGATCAATTATCTCTGACATCATCATAGATTGATCCTACAAAGTCAATTATGGTAATGAGTGATGCAATTTTGACCAAGTTCGTCTCTATGAACCTAACACTTATTATATATAAAAGATGTTAATTAGGGCTGAATTTATTCATTTAGGGTCTACAATTTAAAGGGTTTAGGGTTTAGTGTTTATGGATAAGGGTTTAGGGTAAATGGTATATGGTTTATGGTTTAAGTCAAATGGTATAGGGTTTATGGTTTAAGTTAAATGGTATTTGGTTTAGGGTTTAATATATTGAATATAGGGTCAAACCACTAATGTAATTAAAGAAAATGTGAACTACTTTTTCACCTATTTGTGATAATTACCTAATATTTATTGCATTTATAATAAAATGAGGTTAGTTAAGCCATACATGTTACATACATTAACTATATAATTGATTGAGCCATAAATTTAGTTTATGCAATTACTTTTACCCAAATCATGCCTCTAATTGCATAATTTGACTAATTGGATCAATTCGTGATAGAATCAAACTTTTAATTTTGCTCCAAATCATATCTTGATCTTTAAGGGATTCAAATTGGCCTCAAATGCCTCTTGGATTAAATGGATCAACTCTTTGGTTAATTTTATATGACCTAACATTAGTGTTAATTTCACTGCAAATCATATTGAATATATAATTAAAAATACATCCACATCGATCATCTTCACCCTAATTACTTCCATAATTAAAATAATTAACATTTGTATTTATTAGCTAGTGACTTAAAGTTTATTGATCTCAAAACCATATTCTATACATGTAGAACTTGCATATAAATGAATTATGTTTCTTTGCTTCTACCAACCTAATGAAATCATAATTTTTCAAGCCTAAAATAATATTTCATAGTCATGCAATTAGGTTAAACAGGATGAAAATAGCCACAATTTACTTCAAATGCACAATGAGATTGGTACTCCAAATGCTATATTTTGGCCATCAGTTTAAAAAATACATTTTTTTACATATAATGATAAAATCAATTATATCATAAGGCATCTATGGATGTGGTAGGCATGTTTGTAACATCTATGAGCTTGATAAAAGACTTATTATATGTGAAACAAGGTACTAACACATTGATATACCTTAAAAATAGATCCTTAAAGAAATTTACTTTCTAAATCAAACAATCTTATCAGAGACTCAAACATTACTAAAGGGTTTATAATTTTTTATTTACAACTTCTAAAATTTCCCAGTTATCCACTAAAACTAACATAGTCTTGTTTAACCAAATTTAGCCTCTTTTAGGACTATATACATCTTGATGTAAAATTCAATGACCCTTGATTTATTTTTTGTTGTTCCAAAACACCATTTGAATCTTTTGAATACTATAAATTCTTTTTCATATACCAACTTTAAAAAAACTAATCCTTAAACATTTATAATTTCACTAAACTCTCTTTCAAACCTAAAACTCTAGCTTTGTTAGTACTCAGTTAGAGGATCCATGTAATAAAATTGATTTTTGGACAATATAATCTATTTAATAATGTAAAAAATTAAATCTAAATCAAATCTACCAAATTGTGAGTGATTTGGATAAGTGGATCACAAAAAACCAACTTTTGACTTCTTGACCTTATCTGGGATGAACTAAGACTATTTGCATTTTAAGGAATATCAGACTCATGTAAAGTGTACAATAAATTGATTCATATGTTAATACATGTCAATTTATCATTCAATGATATTAAATCTTGATAAGAACATTAAATATAATAATAATCTTAATCAACCAAACTCTTATCTTAAGATTACTAGGCCTAATCATTCCTTTAGTAAGTCAAAATTGAAATTCAAGTTTTAGGGTGTTGATAATATATAACACAATCACATTATTAATTATTAAATTCACATTACTAATGGATTTAATAATTTGAGTGTGTTATTAATGAGACCATGCTATTTGAATTTGAATTCAATTCCCATTCCCTTTGGCTTAGGAATGGCTTGGATTCTTGAGCCAAAGGTTTGAACTATCAATGTATAGCCGAGTTTTGAGAGTTATGATAAAAATGAAAAATTTAAACTTTGATTTCCAAATAAGCAAAGAATTTAAATGTAAAAAATAAAAAACATAATATCATTGCAATGAACAGACTATCCTCTTTCCAAAAATATGATTTTTATTTATTTTGGTCTAATTTAAGTTTTCAAACTATGATGATTTCTCACTATACCTTTTTTATGCCACTACATGCCACAAACGTACATGCCTGTACATGTTTATTTATTTTTATTTCATTGATCCAAGTGAAAAACATGTTATATGGTTACAAACTATGCCTATCTCTACACACATTAAAAAAAATGATTTTCATTTTTTGTTGAGGTAGTTAGGTGCACTATGTTGTCCCCCAAAAATATCACTCATTTTTGGGACAACATTTGAATTATTTTGGTCCTACAGACCAAAATTGTCTCTTCCTTTTTTTAAATTTGTCTTGGGCATTCAAATTCCTCATTTTTAAAGCTTTTCAAAAATTTACAGACTCTATAGGCTTAAATCTATGGACTCTATAGGCTTAGATCTACGGACTCTGCAAGCTTGAAACTACGGACTCAACAAGAAGAGAAAATTTATGGACTTTGCAGGCCAAGTTCAATGAGCTTTACAGGTTGAAATCTATGGACTCTTTCAAGGTTAGATAAAACTATGGACTTGGTTTCTATGGACTCTAAAGGCAAGTTCATTTCTACAGGTTCAAAGGCTTCTGCAGGTGGGTTCAATCAAAAAAATTAGTTTCTAACACTTGATCATTTTCAGGATTGGTTCATCCTTTGGTTCAATCAAATGGTTCATTAGTCGGTTCAAGGCTTTGTTTGAACTGTTGAACCAAAACTTGGTTCAATAGTTGGTTCAATGCTTAGTTCATCGCTTCAGTTCAATCAAATGAACCATCGGCTTGAACCATTTTGGTTCAAAGCCTTAGTTCAACAAAGAGGTTCATAGTCTTGTGGTTCAATGGAGTGGTTCATTGACTTGGTTCATTCAATTGAACCATCATCTTGAACCATTTTGGCTTAAATCTTGGTTCAATTGATTAGTTTAACGAAGTGGTTCAACAATTTGTTCAAATAAAGGGTTCATCGGCTTGAACCATATTGGTGCAACCAAGCAGTTCAACGTTTGGTTCAACCAAGTAGTTTAATCAAATGGTTCAATAGAAAGGTTCAAATAGCTTGGTTCAAAGGAGTGATCCAATGTAAAAGTTCAAAGAGCCTCCCAAAGGACAAGTGCCCTTGCGGAGGGCACTTGGTCAACAAAAGTACCCTTCAAAAAGGTCATTTTCAAAAAAGGCCACAAAGGTAATTCTTTTGAAATTCATAAAAGACTAAGATAAAGGCATAAATTCCTTCAGACTTTTTGTTTGAAGAAATTCGGGAAAGCATCTGTAGATAGAAAGCTTGAAGAAATTTAAAAAGAAACAAAGGCAAAGTCATTGAACATTCTGTAGACTTTTTGTCCCGAGGAAATTTTTGTAGACTTTTAGTCCATGGGAATTTGTCCCTGGACTTTTTGTTCATGATAATTTACCCACAGAGAAAGCCTGATGAAATACCCACGGGAATTGTCTGCAGGAAAGACCAATGAATAGTCCACTAAAGAAAAGGCCACCAAAGGACCCTGAAGAGTAGGTGACCTTATGGGGGACTCTCAGCTGCCAAATTAAAGGATACTTCCCTAAAGCTGAAGGGTCACCTTCCCTTTGGGAAGACATGAAAAAATAAATCCAAAGGAAGAACTCTAATGACCTGCCAGAATAAAGAAGCCCAAAGGCCATTTGAAGACCGACCCGAAGGGTAGATATCTTTACAGGGGGTTCTTCCCAACACAAAGTAGGTCATTTTTTAAGGCCCAAAAGGGAAAATTCAATTCAGGAAAGTGCCAAATAGAAAATTTGAATAAGGACCAAGGGGTGACGTGCCTGAAGACGTCAAATTCAATACAACAAACTAGCCATTGATCCTTTGAATCTACAAACCCAAATGCATTCATAGAATTTAAGGCCAACCTAGCTAAAAGTGAGGAAGGAATAGAATAACAAATTGAATCTAGGACTAGATTCAATTAACCAAAAAAGAAGGAATGATGAAGGAAGGATCAGATTGCCAGGTAGACATTGAAAGTTGCAAACTTTCAAGAAGCATGACTTCTTTCTCTGCATTGATAAAATCAAATGGGTAAACACCCCTAAGTTCCATCCTATCTTCTTAATATATTCCAATGCAATATGATGTGTTACTATTCCCGAGACATTCTTGAAGAGGTTATATAAGGGACTCTTTTGTTGTAAATAGACCTCTTTTTGATAATCAAAATGAAACTCTGCCAAAATTGAAAGACACTTCTGAGACTTTGAGCTCAATTTGTTTATCATATTTTGTAATTGAAATAAGAAAGCAAGTGGTTTTTCAGACTTTGTACTGTAATATATTTATTGTTGAGGAAACTGTTCTTATTTTTTTTCTTAATATATCTTTTGTTCCTTTAATTCAACAAGGAAAATTAGTGACAATAGTTAGGAAGGTGTCTTGAAGAGTCAACTGTGGAGAGACTTTGTGCCCCCATAATTGCCTTTAGTGTGTTTTCTTTTCATTTTTGTGTAAAAGACCTTGGGATGAATTTGTGCCCTCATTTTCTTTCGTATCCTACTCTTGAGCAATTCAAGTAGAGACTTTGTGTTGCATCTCAATTTGCTGGTTATTACATCATTTGATACATTTTGTTGTTACGAACAGGAGTATTCTTGTGGTTTGATGAATAGTACTTCTGAAAGAAGAGGTGTGATGTTTGTTATTTCCTTTGAGTTTTTCCTTTGATTTGCACACATCACCTCTGAAGAAAGAGAGATGGATGGTTTGTCTTACCCTTGAGTATTATTTTCTATACATACATACATACATACATACATACATACATACATACATACATACATACATACATACATACATACATACATACATACATACATACATACATATATATATATATATATATATATATATATATGGAAACTCCCCTTGATGAGAGGAGAGATCAGTCCCCTTCTAATGTGGTAAACCTACACATTTGGATAACTAATCTTCCTACTTTGGCTGACCAAACCTATTTTGTTTATCAGTACACTGATAGACAAAATATTTAACCAGTGGTTTTTGGTGACTCTCCTGGAGATATCATATCCATTATCGATTTATAATCTATCCATTTACCTCAACACTAACTGAGAAAGAATGCACAGTTTAAAGCCTCAAACTTTTACTAAAGTAAGGTCAATTCTTTTCCATTTTTGTTTCACAATCTGGTAGATTCAAGGTATACACGAAGCCAAAGGGCTAAAGTTATCGTTGACCCTGTATTCAAGTTGGTACAACAAAGTGATTTTGATCTGTTTCCTTCACCATCTCATCTCTAACGAACCAAGAGCTTTCCTCCTACTAAATTCAGATCTCCATTGCTAGATGAAGTATCTATTTTTATTGTTAATAAAGCTTTGCCAATAATTACCCCTTTGAGATTTGTTATCCCTCCTTTTTGTAATCTTATAATGGTAGTTGAAGGCCCCTGGGGTAATGCTTTTGGTCCTCTCAATCTTTATCCACCTCTACATGAGCTTTCACGTAGTTTTAGGAAGAATTTCCCTAAATTCTATGGTAATGGGAAAGTTCATCCTGATAAACACATTACAGCCTTCAGTATAGCTTGTGGAGTAATCTAAGTAGAATTTGAATAAGTAGCAGTCATGATTTTTGTGGAGAAACTACAAGGTGCTACTGCATATTGGTTTTATCATCTATAGGCTCAGTCAGTAACTAATTGGAATACTCTCAAAGATAAGTTTGAATCCAGATTCAAACTTGCAAAAGATGCACATGCACTTTTGGTTCAACTTACATAGATGAAGAAAGAGACTTATGAGAGATTTCATAGCCAAATTTGAAAAAATGAGAAACAAAATTCTAGTATTTGCTCCACTTACAGCTGAGAATCTCAAATGCTTTTTCATTAATTCTCAGTTACCTAAAGTAAGTTTTCTCTTGAGACGTGTTGGTCAAATAGATCTTGCTGTAGTTCAACATTTGGCCACTAAAGTAGAAGATGATCTCATCTTAGTAGGGAAGATAAGAAGAGATCCAAATAGAAATAGAGCTTCATCATATTTTGAATATGCATCTATAGGAACCACATATCCAATGGTGAAAAAATTGATAAATGAGTTACTTGCTCTAAAACGGCAAATGGCTCAAGGAATGTCTTATGCTCCTTCATACAAAAGGACATTCCCAAATCAGTCATATTAAGGCAATACTGCCAGGAATCAAAGGCAACAGAATCTCCTTACCCCCTCCACAAGGGAAACTTGCCTTGGAAGCTCCTCCAACCAATTCGGCAATGGGATATCTTGAAGCAGAATCAAAGTTCTCTTTCCTGCCTAAATTTAATCAAGAAAATGATGTTGATATCCTTGAAGACAATCAAGAAGAATCAGCTGGCAACTCTCACATTGGTTTCCTGAACTACCAGCATGAACTTGAAAGCAATGGAGAAACTTTTGATGGATCATATGCAATGTTTACCAAGTCTAAAAACCAATCAGTCCAGTAGACTGATAAAGAGAAGAGAGAAGAGCAACTGCAGCCAATAGTCATGATTACTAAGTGTGGAACCACTTTTCATTTTCAGTCAAAGGATCTGGTAATCACCCAAAAGGTAAATACATCAATTTTACCTTCCCCTTGTACTTCAATCTCGTAAACCATCCCACCTCCCATCCCTCCTAAAATTCAAAAAGTTGAAGTACCTTTCTCTATACCTAGCTCAATTTAGCCATTTGACATAATCGATCATGTCAAAAAGACAAAAATACAAATGTCTAAGTTCAAATATTTACAGTCTAATCTTGATCAATTGAATAAACTAGTCCAATATGCCAAGAACCAAACCATCCCTGTATGATAAAAGGAGAAAATGGTAACTCCTAATTCTCCAAAGAACACATCTATTACAAATAATCTAGTCATTACTCCCCCAGCTGCTCCTAGAAAAATAGAACCTTTCTATGTTTCCTTGTTAATTAATGGCCACAAGTTGAGTAACTGTATTATAGACTCAGGTGCATCTGATAATTTCATGCCAGCTAAAGTATCTGAGTCTCTTAGTCTCACACTGACCAAGACATTTGGGAGATGTTTCTCCATGGAGAAAAAGCAAGTACCATTGCTAGGGAAAATCAAATATGCCCAATTTGCATTTGTATCCTTTCCAAACAAGAGAATCAAGATGACTGTCTTGGTGGCTGATGTCCCAACATCCTATGGAATTTTTTTTGGACAAATTTTTTTCAAGGACATGGTAGGAGAACTAAGCATGGATCTATCTAAGGCAAGGATCCCTATACAAGGTGTAATGAAGAGGTTGCTCCCTGAAAAGGAAGCAAAATTTGTGGTCACCTAGACATCAGCCCCTGAAGCTCAATTTTTTTTTGAATCCACGAGTATGGGTAACTATTTTTTGTCTACAGATGAAGTGTATGAAACACCTAAAAGTACCAACTCAGAAATCAGTTCAACAAGAACAACAAAAAAACTAGTAGGCTATAGTACAGACCAATAAGGATCCTCCATCTCTGATGAAGAAAATTCTAAAAAAAAATTACTATCAGATGAGATATGGACTTTGGAATTTGATGGTGGCTATTCCTCTATTGGTTCAAGAGCTAGGATTGTTTTGATATCTCCTTAAGAAGATATGTTCCCTTCATCTTATAAATTATAGTTTAGCAACATTAACGATACAACTGAATATGAATCTATGTTGCTTGGCATGAAGGCTGCTCAAGAAAAAGGCATCAAGTTTCTTCATGCCAAAGGGGATGTTGAATTATTAGTTTGTCATGTGAGGAACTTATACCAAACTAAGAATGAAGGAATATGCCACTATCATAGCTCAATTTTGGACTAAATTGAAAGCTTTGATGCTTTCAACAATTCTGCCATACCCAGAGAGTCTAATGACAGAGCTGATGCACTTGTTGTTTTAAGAACTCTCTTAGTTCCTCATTTAGATTTCAAAGAAGACAGGTATACCATTGAGCTAGTGTATAGACCAAGAGTTCCTGACAATTATAATCATTGGGAAGTATTCAATGATGATCATCAAATCATTGCCTTCCTAGAACGAAAAGACAATTTTGAACAACTATGTTTTGAAGGCAGTGAACCTCAAAATAATGAATTAGTCTTTGAATTTAGTTCAGATATAAATGAAAAATTCTTATAGTTGAAAGAAAAAAATTCCCAAAGGCCTGGTTTCTCTTGAAAATTTGTTTGACAAGCATGATAGATTCACCAAACAACAACAAACAGACTCAAGTTTCTCTCAGGGATTCGATCAAGTGAATCTGACCACTAAAGAAAATCTCAAGATGGTCAATATTGGTAAGTGTTGCACCCCTAAAGAAAGATTATTCTTTACTCTATCAATACATGGATATCTTAGCATATTTTTATGAAGACCTGAAGTCTCTCAGACCTGATGGAATCTGCCATGAGATTCCTCTCAAGGTTGACTCAATGCCCTACAAGCAAAATTCCAGACAGTATAATCCAAAAAAATTAGGTACTATTCTATCTGAGATACAAAAAATGTTAAATGCTAGAATAATCTTCCTAATCCATCATTCTACATGGATTGCAAACATAGTGCCTGTAAGGAGGAAGAATGGTGAAATTTGCATTTGTATAGATTTTAGAAATCTGAATCAAGCATCTTTAAAAGATAATTATCTTTTGCTAATTATGGATCAAGTGCTTCAAATAGTGACATGTTTAGAGATGTTATCAATTTTGAATAGCTTCTCAAGTTGAAGTTGGTGAAGTAGACCAACACAAGACTGCATTCACCACACCTTGGGGTACATTTGCATACAGAAGAATGCATTTTGGTTTAATAAATGTTGGTGCTACCTTTCAGAGAGCAATGGATCTAGCTTTAAAAGATGATATTGGTAAATTCATTATGGTATACCTTGATGACTTGACTATCTTTTCAAAGCATCGATCTGATCATGTACGCCACCTAAAACAAGTGCTGGAGCGCTGCTACTAGAATGGTATTTCTTTAAATCCTAAAAAGTTTATTTTTGGAGTAACAAAAGGGAAACTTCTTGAACACATTGTGTCTAAAGAAGGCATAAAGATTGACATAGATAGAGTCAAGTCTATTCAAGAACTTAATTTACCTACAAGTAAGAATGATGTTCATTTTTCCTTCAAAAAGGTGAATTTTTTACAGAGATTCATCCTCGAATTTGCTGAGAAGACTAGACACATTGTGAACATGATGAAAGAGAAGACCATCTTCAGCTGGAATAAAAAAGGCAAATCAACATTTCAAGATATCAAACCCACCATTGCTCACGTCCCTAACTTGGTTTGCCCATATTACAACAAAGATTTCATCATATACAGCTATATGTCTGAACACACTCTTTCATTAATTATTTTTCAATAGGACAAGGAAGGTATGGAATCTCCTATCTCTTTCATGAGTTTCCCTCTCAAAACCCATGAGATGAAGTATTTAAATATAGAGAAGCATGCTTATTATTTGGTGAAAGCAGTCAAACATTTCCACTTCTATATTCTGAATTCACACACTATTTGTTGGGGATCAACCAACAATTTGATTACACTTATGAAAGCAATAAACACGGAATTAAATCAGATAGACAAGTAACTAGAATGATAAATAGCAAGAACACGAGATACAAGAAACCACCCTGAAAACTTGTATTAAACTCTTTACAGAAAGAATACAATTGAAGAAACTTCTTTCTTCCACACCTCTCTCAGATGTATAAATCTCTCACTAGATCTCTTTCCCTCAAGAGCTCTCTCTCTCAAGTACAATCAACTCCAACAACTTGGAATGATTCAACTCTGTACTATTCTTCAACATTCACATACAATGAACTACTACAATAAGCTAAGAAGATCTAATTCTACATATAGAATTAGGAGACTTAAGCATGCACTTACAACCAACAGTTAAGCCTCTTGAACAAGGGCTCTAAAAACAATCTTACTAATAATAGAGATGCAAAATTAAGACTAAGATTTAAACTCATCATGCAAATACTCGGTTCTGTCCTCGAAAATAGCTTTCTAGACGCATAGGTAACCGACACCGTTTCTTGCCTGCTTGCCTGTGACCGACATCGGTTGATCTTCTGCTGACGCCGGCATTTATTCAACTACACATGACCAACGTCGATCGCTCCTGACTGATGCCAGTGACTGTGTAAACCCAAAACTATCAAATGCGCTCATATGTGAAGCTTTTAGGCTCCACACCTTAACAATATCCCACTTGGAGATAAACAGCTGCACCAGTACCTGTACAACAACATCTTCTAGGTCCTCCATCTTCAACTCAATCATGAAGACCAACAGAAGTTGAATGAAGATTCAACTTCTCCTTTATAACCAGCTTGGTTAACATATCAGCAGGATTCCTATATGTATGGATCTTCTCCATCTTCAACTCACCATCTTCCAATACCTATCGTATGAAATGGTACCTAAGTCGTATGTGCTTGGTTCTTGAGTGAATTCTTAGCCAAATGAATTGCACTCTGACTATCACTATACAATCTGTAACTCTCATGCTCCCTTCCAATATCTTCCATGAACCATGTCATCCATATCATCTCTTTGCTAGCCTCTGTGACTGCAATATACTCTACTTCTGTAGTTGACAAGGCAACAACCTTTTGCAACTTTGATGTCCAGCTAACAGTCATTCTACCTATAGTGAAAACATATCCTGTAGTGCTCCTCCTGCCATCTAAATCACTTGCCATATCTGAATCTACATAACCATGTAGAGTAGTATCTAAACCTCCATAGCACAAGTGTCTACTGCTGGTTCCTCTCAGATATCTAAGGATTCACTGAACTGCTTTCCAATGTTCCTTACCTGGATTGGCCATATACTTACTTACAAATTCCACTGCTTGGGCAATATCCGGTCTAGTACAAACCATTGCATACATCAAACTCCCTACTACAGAAGAATATGGAAATCTACTCATGTACTCTACCTCATCATGTAAATTAGGACATTGTTCTTTACTCAACTTAAAATGTCTGGCCAAAGGTGTGCTTACCGGTTTAGCATCCTGCATATTGAACTGTTTCAACACCTTGTCCACATAATCCTCTTGAGACAAAATCAACCTGTGATTTTTCCTGTCTCTCTTAATGCTCATGCCAAGGATTTTCTTTGCTGCTCCCAAATCCTTCATGGCAAACGTTTGAGCTAATTTCACCTTAAGCTAAGAGATATCCTGCATGTGTGATCCTGCAACCAGCATATCATCTACATACAATAATAGAATAATATATCTACCATTATCCAATCTCTTAAAATACACACAATGGTCAGATTGACACCTATTGTAGCCATGCTCAGTCATAAACTTGTCAAATTTCAAATACCACTGTCTAGAAGCTTGCATGAGGCCATGCAAGCTTTTCTTCAATCTACACACTAACTTCTCCTTACCTTTGACCTCGAATCCTTTCGGCTGTTCCATATATATTTCTTCATCCAAATCTCCATGAAGAAACACTATCTTAACATCTAGTTGCTCAAAATGCAAATCCTCAATAGCAACCAAAGACAATACAACCCATATAGAAGTCATTTTAACAACAGGAGAAAAAATTTCACCAGAATCAATACCTGGCTTTTGTGCAAATCCTTTCACTACCAATCTGGCCTTATATCTCATCTATCCATTCTCACCTTCTTTCAACCTGTAGGTCCATCTGTTCTTTAGTGTCCTCTTACTTGTTGGTAATTTAACCAAATCCCATGTTTGGTTCTCTCTTAAGGACTCCATCTCCTCAATCATGCCATGCTCCCACTGACTCTTAGACTCCACCTGTATTGCTTCTTCAAAACTCTCTGGTTCTCCACCATCAGTTAGTAATAAATAGAATAATGAAGGAGAATATCTAATTGGAGGCTTACTTACCCTCTCTGACCTCTTGATGGGCATCTGAGACTCATTCACAACACGCTGTCCACCCAAATTCTCTGATAGTGACAGACCTCAGTCACTTCAAGGCCTGTTATTGGCCGACGTTGGTTCTTCCTGGCCAATGTCGTATCCTGTCCTGTCGACGTCGATCTCTGTATGGCCGACATCGGTCTCTGTCTTGCTGACACCGGTTCCTTCCCTGCCGATGTCAATCTCTATGTTTTCCTGCAAGTGATTATTTCTTTTTCCCACGAGCTCATTTTGGACCATCACCTCGTCCAATTCTCCTTTGCTCTGCCCAGACTGATTCAGCTTCCTCAGCTGATCACTATACATCACTTTTTCATTAAAAATAACATCACGACTCTTAATTACTTTGTTAGTTCCTAGATTCCAAAATTTGAAACCAAAATCATCTGAGTCATAGCCAATAAATGTGCACCTCATAGACTTAGCATCCATCTTCTTTCTATTTTCCTTATCAATGTGCACAAAGGCTTCACAACCAAAAACTTTGAGATATGAGAGATCTACCTTTTTACCTATCCATGCCTCTTCTAAAATTCCACCATCCAGAGCTGTAGAGGGTCCTCTGTTAATTAGGTACACTACAGTGTCAACAGCTTGTGCCCAAAACTTTAAGTGCAAACTAGCATGCAATCTCATACACCTTGCACACTCCATTATTGTTCTATGGATTCCCCATGTATGTGTAAGTAAGATCAGGTTGGTCTACAGGGAGGTGTGTGAATGTGAGGGTCAGAACGAGATCGGCGATTGGTCAGGATCCAAGGTGATAGCAATACATCAGCAGGATCATGGTGAGATCTACTTAGAGTATCGGTTCATACTCAGTTGTACTCGATGTACAATGAGGTGAACAACAGCTTGTGTTAGTTGTTAGTTGTGACCTATGAGAGAAGATTACTCAGGTGGGAAGATTACTTGGAGCCCTTGAGGAGAAAGCCTCATAGAGGTGGAAGAAGAGTGTGATCTCTTTATTGTAATTTTCTTTGTAATGAGTTGAATACAATTGTGTGTTGCCTCTCATATTCTGTGTGTTATCTCATTGATAGTTATTTGTTCTTCTAGTATTTTCACATGTTTAATTGCTTATAAAATGGTAATCATGTGTGCTCTTAAATCTGACAAGTTGTGTCAGAGCTTTGGGGAGTTTTGGTCCTATCAAATGGTATCAGAGCAAGGTTGGACGTTCTCAGAGCAAGTTTGACTAACAGATGACCCAGATTTGTTAAGTGTTGTTGATTACAGGTTACTCACAGGGGTTTCTATTTGAGTGGGAGTATAGTAATGGCAGAAGAAGGTGAGCTGAGAATGAAGAAAGTCAGGCACAGGATTAACACCACAAGGAGTGTGGTGGGTTGTCTTCAAGTGGGAGCTTGAAGAGGAATACAAGTCAGGATGCATATTAGACAGAGTACTAGTTTTGGGTATAGGTGCAGCTCTTTATCTCCAAGTGGGAGATTGTTAGGGTGTGGAGATAAATGCTTCACCTATTGCAAACAAGAGGTTTCCAAAGCTTGACAGTCGCTGGCATCGGCAGGCCACAACCGATGTCGGTCAGGGGACAGTGCAAGGGAAACTGTCATCGATAGGAATCGGCTGATGTTAGTCACCTCCAGTCAGATAGGGACTGATGTCGATCACCTGTGGTGGTCAGAACTACTATTGACAGACAATCAGTTAAGTGAACGCATTGTTTGCATGATAAAGACCAGTTCGAGTCTTTGAGCTGCTTGTTTAAATTAAGTGTATGCATGAGATCTATATGATAGACTCATGGGCTGTATTGTTAAGTGTTGAACTTGGAAAATCCAAGTGTGGAGCTTGGAGAGTTCTTCCCATGGTGGAATCAAGTAGGATTCCCCATGTATGTGTAAGTAAGATTAGGTTGGTCTGCAGGGAGGTGTGTGAATGCGAGGGTCAGAACGAGATCGGCGGTTGGCTAAGATCCAAGGTGATAGCAATACATGAGTAGGATCATGGTGAGATCTACTTGGAGTACCAGTTCATACTCGGTTATACTGGACGTGTAATGAGGTGAAAAACATCTTGTCTTAGTTGTTAGTTGTGACCTATGAGAGAAGATTACTCAGGTGGGAAGATTACTTGGAGCCCTTGAGGAGGAAGCCTCACAGAGGTGGAAGAAGAGTGTGATCTCTTTATTGTAATTTCCTTTGTAATGAGTTGAATACAATTGTGTGTTGCCTCTCATATTCTATGTGTTTTCTCATTGATAGTTATTTATTCTTCTGGTATTTCTGCATGTTTAATTGCTTATACAATGGTAATCATGTGTGCTCTTAAATCTGACAAGTTGTGTCAGAGCTTTGGGGAGTTTTGGTCCTATCACTATTGCCTTAGTGCCTGACACTATAGTCAAGTCTATATCAATTTAGCAAGAGTTTGGCACAAAAAGAGGTAATTAGATTGCAAATATGCAAGAGTTTGATCTAGACATCAAGCTAACAAAGCTAGTTAAGGGTAAAGGCCTATGCCAATTAATTTCTGACAATAAGCTAGAAGACACAGTGTGTGAAGAAACTGAAGTGAAAGAGACACCAACAGTCCTTTTTGTCTCCACTACCAATGAGTGGTATTTAGGTATAACTCATTTTCTTACTTATGGTGAATGTCCTTCTCATTTGTCTTACAAAGAAAGGAGGACTATCAAGTTGAAAGCTACCAATTTTGTCTTTTGGGACAATGGCTTGTATAAGAGAAGCATAGATGGAGTATTCCTTCACTGTGTAGACAAAGAGAAACAAAGCCAACTTTTGAAATCTTTCCACAATTTGGCCTGTGGAGGACAATTTTTTGCTCATGTGACTGCTCACAAGATTCTGTGAGCCAGGTATTACTGGTCAAATATTTTCCAATATGCACATAAGTGGGTGAGAAAATGTGAACTCTATCAGCAATTTGTTGGAAGACCCAAGTTAGCTGATATGCCTCTCAAGCCAGTGATCATAGAAGAACCTTTCTATCAATGGGAGATTGATTGTATTGGGACAATAAACCCATCTTCAAGTGTCAAACATGATTATGTCCTTACAACAACTGACTATTTCACCAAGTGGGTAGAAGCAATCCCAACTAAACATGCTACTTCAGAAGTTATATGCAATTTCCTCAAAGAGAATATCATTTCCAAGTTTAGAGTTCCAATCAAAATTATTATTGCTAATGTAGCTTGTTTCACCTGAGATTACACAATTCTATTTCCATTATAAAATTATACTCTCTCACTCTTCTGATTATTTTTCACAAGAGAATGGATAAGTTGAATCCAGTAATAAGAACCTGGTAACTATCATCAAGAAGGTAGCAGATGACAATCAAAGGACATGGCACAAAGCATTGGTTGATGCTCTATGGGTAGACAAAATCACACCAAAGAGGGTAATTGGTATGTCTCCTTTAAAACTTCTTTATGGTATCAATGCTAAGATACCAATCACCTTAGAATTGCCATCCTTGAAATTGGCAAAGGAAATTGAAGATCAGACATATGAAAGTTCTCTTGATAAAAGAATCATGTGCCTAACTATGCTGGAAGAATAGAGAACCATGGTGGTGGACAGAATTACTGCTCATCAAAGTCTAGTAAAGAAAGTCTTTGACCAGAAGGACAAAATTCATGATTTCCAAATTGGAGATCAAGTCCTACTATGGGACAATAGGAGAGAACCAAAGGGGATGCATGGAAAGTTTGACTCCCTTTGGAGAGGCCCATTTATAATTCATCAACACATTGGTCAAAATAGTTTTTTTCTGAAATATCAAAATGGCACGCTCTTTTCTCTATCTCATAATGGGCAGCATTTGAAACACTTCAACTCTTAAAGTATCAGATCATTACATTTGTATATGTGTATATTTGTACACTTTTTAATTTAATTTAATTTTTTTTGTTTATTTTTTTTATGCCTTTCATTTTTGGGTAGCATGACTCCATAACCCAATGGTACCCATGAAGACACTAGAGATTCTAGATTATACTCCTTTCAATTCTTTTTGTAATGGATAGAAGTTCCCCAATTGGAGCCAACTATTGTCCCCCAAAAATATCACTCATTTTTGGGACAACATTTGAACTATTTTGGTCCTACAGACCAAAATTGTCTCTTCCCTTTTCAAAATTTGTCTTGGGCATTCAAATTCCTCATTTTTCAAGCTTCTCAAAAATCTACGGACTCTGCAAGCTTAAATATATAGACTTTGTAGGCTTAAATCTATAGACTTTGCAAGCTTGAATCTACGAACTCTACATGCTTGAATCTATAGACTCTGCAAGAAGAAAAAATCTATGGACTTTGAAGGACAAGTTCAATGAGCTTTATAGATTGAAATATATGGACTCTTTCAAGGTTAGAGAAAACTACGGACTTGGTTTCTACAGACTTTGCAGGCAGGTTCATTTCTACAGGTTCAAAGGCTTCTGCAGGTGGGTTTAACCAAGAGAATCAGTTTCTAACACTTGGTCATTTTCAGGATTGGTTCATCCTTTGGTTCAATCAAATGGTTCATCAGTCTGTTCAAGGCATTGTTTGAACCATTGAACCAAAACTTGGTTCAACAAATGGTTCAATGTCTTTTGGTTCAATAGTTAGTTCATCGCTTTAGTTCAATCAAATATACCATCAGCTTGAACCATTTTGGTTAAAAGCCTTAGTTCAATGAAGAGGATCAAAGTCTTTTGATTTAATGGAGCGGTTCATCAACTTGGTTCATTCAATTGAACCATCATCTTGAACCATTGGCTTGAAGCATTTTGGTTCAAAGCTTGGTTCAACTGATTGGTTCAACGAAGTGGTTCAACAGTTGGTTCAAACAAAGGGTTCATCGGCTTGAACCATTTTGGTTCAACCAAGCGGTTCAACATTTGGTTCAACCAAGCGGTTTAATCAAATGGTTCAACAGAGTGGTTCAAATAGCTTGGTTCAAAGGAGTGATCCAATGTAAAAGTTCAAAGAGCCTCCTGAAGGACAAGTGCCCTTGTGGAGGGCACTTGGTCAACAAAAGTACCCTTCGAAAGGGTCATTTTTGAAAAAGGCCATAAACGTAATTCTTTCAGAATTTTAAAAAGTCTAAGGTAGATAAAGGCATAAGTTCCTTCAGACTTTTTGTTCAAAGGAATTCAGAAAAGCAGCTATGAGCAAAAAGCCCAAAGAAAATTACAAAGAAACAAAGGTAAAGTGATTGAACATTCTGTAGAATTTTTGGCCATGAGAAATTTCTTTAGACTTTTTTTCTACGAGAATTTGTCCCCAGACTTCTTATCTATGGGAATTTACCTATGAAGAAAGCTCAAGGACAATACCTATGGAAATTGTCCACAGGAAAGCCCGATGAATAGTCCACTAAAGAAAAGGTCACCGAAGAACCCTGAAGGGCAGGTGGCCTTGTGGGGGACTCTCGAAGACCAAATTAAAGGATACTTCCCTAAAGCCAAAGGGTCACATTTCCTTTGAGAAAACATGAAACAATAAATCTGAATTGAAACTTCTCAAAACTATCCATTTGTTGTAAAAAAGTAATGATTTGGTTATCACCATTGAACACCTGCCAATAGTTAGCGATATTAGGTACACTTAGTTGAAAGACTAACTTGATAATGTACTTATCTTCTATGAAATCTTGATGAGGGACCAAGAGAGCTATAGAGATGACCAATGCATCTACATGAATGTTGAATTATCTAGGCACGATAGAAATAATGAAAGCATCAAATATTTCAAATTAATTCCACACCAAATTGTGATAATGTCACAATCTCTCATTCCTGGTTTGATACAGGTTCCTCACCTAACAAACCACTAGCACAACATCTCCTTTGGCATGAAGGAGATTAACATCTTTTTTTTTAGTAGCTTTTAATTTGAGCAGCATCGATTCATACTCAGTAGTGTTATTAGTGTTGCTAAGCTGTAACTTATATGCATAGGGAAAAATATCTCCTTGAGAAGATATTGAAACTACTCCAGTCCTAGATTTGGTAGAAGAATTACTGCCATCAAATTCTAAAATCCAAACATCATTAGAAACTGATCTTTCAAATTTTTCTTCATCAAGAAGGGAAGATCCTTTTTCATGTGTACTATGCCCAACTAATTCTTTTGATGTTGTATCTAAATTTTTTAAATTGTCACTTAGTAAGCTTTCATCTGCTGAAATAGGAACATCCTCAGTAGATAAAAAGTAATTACCCATTTCTGAAGACTCAAATAGAATTTGAGCTTTAGGGGTTAATGTTTTAGTGACAATGTACTTCGATTCCTTCTCAGGAAGCATGCTTTGCAGGACACACTTGACAAGAATCCTCATCTCAGATAGGTTCATGCTCAATTCTGCACCAACATCCTTGCAAAAATTTTGCCCAAGAAGAATGCCTTAGGAGGCTGGGATGTTGGCCACTAGCACTGTCATTTTAAGTCTCTTATATGGGAAGGATGTAAATGCAAATTGAGCATCTTTGATTTGTCTCAGTAAAGGCACTTGTTTATTTTCCATGGAGAAACATCTCCTAAAGGTCTTAGTTAGTGTGAGACCATGATATTCTACCACCTTGGCAGGCATGACATTGTCAGAGGTGCTAGAATCTATAATGAAATTATTCAGCTGATAACCATTTATTAGCATGGAGAAATAAAATAGTTCTATCTTTTTAGGGGTAGATAGAGGAGTAATCACAAAATTATTTCAAGCAAGTGTGTTCTTTGGGGGAACAGGAGTTACTTTTGAAATTTCTTATCCTGTAGGGACGGTCTTATTTTTGACGCATGAAACTAACCTATGCAACTGCTTAGGGTTGGATTGCAAGAATTCAAACTCAGACATTTGAATTTTGGTCTTCTTAGCATGGTCAATTATATCAAATGAATAAAATGAATTCAAAACAAAGGAAGGCAGTCCATCAATCTAGCTTTTACTGGGTGTAGGACTGGTCTGCAAATTTGAAGTAGAAAGTGAATAAATAATTGGGGTACTTAATTTTTTAGTGATCACCAAGTCCTTTGATTGGAAAGGTATAAAATCCCCTCATTTAGCAATTGAAATTGCTGGTTAAGATTCTTCTCTTATTTTTTATCAAGTTGTTGAGCTGACTAGTTTTGGGACCTAGTAAATACAACGTATGATCCATCAAATGCTTCTCCTTTGCTTCTGGGTTCATCCTGGTAATTCAAGAAACTATTGTTGGAGTCACCAACTAATTATTCTTGGCCTTTTGCAAAGATATCAATGTCATCTTCTTGGTTCAACTCAGATTGGAAAGAAAAATCAGATTCAGTTTTAAGATAACCAACTATCGAGTTAGCTAGTGTTGTTTCAATGGCAAGCTTCCCTGGTGGGAGAGGAAGGTGATTTGGTTTCCCTTGATTTTTGGTAGCATTACCCTATTATGATTGGTTAAAAAATTTCCTCCTTGGTATATCCTGATAAGAAGGAGGAGCAGACATCCCTTATGACATTTGCTTTTTTAGAGCTGTTAATTCATTTACTAGATTTTGCACCATAGGATCAATGGTGCCTATACAAGAATATTCAGAAGATGAAGAAGATTTACCTCTATTAAGATCTCTTCTTATTTTTTCTACCAAGATAAGGTCATCTTCAACCTCAATGGATAAAATCTAAGCTACAACAAGATCTATGTGACCAACCTACCTCAACAGGAAACTCCCTTCAGGAAGCTGAGAGTTGATGAAGAAGCATTTGAGATTCTCAGGTGTCAGCTATGAAATTGTGGGAATCCTATTCCTCAGCATGTCAAATTTATCAATGAAGTCTCTCATGGGTTCATGAGGCTTCTTCTTCATTTGTGTAAGCTGGGATAACTAGGCATGTGCATCTTCTGTAGGTTTGAACCTAACCATAAATTTGGCTTTGAGAGTGTTCCAATCAGTCATTGTTTGTGCTTGTATATGATAAAACTAGTTTGCAACATTGCCTTGCAATGATCCAAAAATAGTCTAACTAAAATGTCTTCATATTCAATGCCTGTTACACCATAGGCTATGTAAAAGGCTGTTATATGTTTATTAGGATGAACCTTCCCATCACCATAGAACTTGGGAAATTTTTTCCTTGAGCTACATGGTAGCTCATGCAGAGGAGGGGTTAGATTCAGAGGACCAAAAGTATTACCCCAGGGGCCTTGAACTACCATGATGTGGTCATTGAAAGGAGAGATAATAAATATCTGTGAGATATGTATAGACAAAGCTCTACTAGCAGAGGAATGAGAAACTTTGCCTAGTATTGGGGACCTAATGTTTGTAGGAGGAAAACTCCTAGTTCACTGAAGGTGAGTTTGTGGAGGGGAAAGAACAAAATTATTTTGGTGCACAAGCTTAAATATAGGTTCAAAAATGCCTTGAGCTCTCTGGCTTCATGTGTACGGTGGATCTGCTAGAGTGTAAAATGAAAATGGAAAAAAACTAGAACTACTTCAATTTGAAGCTTGAGGCTTCAAGCTACTTGTTCTTCTCTAGCAGAGTCACCAAAAAATGTTGGCATGGATCTGTCTGTGTTCTATCTCTAGTAGAGTCACAAAAAACTATTGGGTGAAAATTTTGTCACTAGCTGACTGACGGAAAAATAGGTGCATCAACCACAACATAAGGAGATTTGTGCAGTAAAATGGGTGTGGTGACCATAGCTAGAATGAGATAAATCTCTCCTCTTAGAAAGGGGAGGTTCCCTACAATTTGTAGTATATATATAAGCTAAAAATACACACAAGGCTGAAATCGTACCATTCATCTCTCGTTTTTTAGACATGATGTTCACAAAATAGAGGATAATTCTTGGGTAATTGTTGAAGGCATTTTTCTTCTTTCATAAATGATGTTCAAAAAACTAGAGGAATACTTCCTAGGTAGTAACTGTAACCACTAAATTTCCACGAATGCACAAAGTCTTTTGTTACTTCTCTCACACTGATTAGGAAAAAGAACACCTTAGAATGAAGTGTAGCCCAAAGTCTTCACCACATCTACAACAGAGTGAAAGATTACGAAAGATAAGGGGAGCTCAAAGTCTCTCTAGTATCCTTTACATAAAACGTAAATTGAAGACAATTATGGCAGCACAAAGTCTCCCACGGTTAGCTTTAGGACATATTTTAGCTTATTTATACTTGTTCTTCTTATTTAATTAAATATACAATACTATATTTAGGAAAAAGACATCAGAACAATTTTCAAGATGACACAAGCTATTCCAACACAAAGTCTAAAAGGTCCTTTGCTTTCTCATTCATTCAACAAAATATGATTAATAGTTTGAGCTCAAAGTCTCTGGATTGCCTTTCAATTTGGGTAGATTTTTGCTTCTCATCATAGATAGATCTACCTCTCTAAAAAATGGGAGATTACAATATATAGCATACAAGAAAGACTTGGGTGCTTGTTTTCATGAAATCGGTCCATGTTGAATTGAATGTATTAAATATCTATAAAAGGGCCATGCTAGAATAGATCATCATCCTTGGCTTTGGTGTTTAGAATCATCCCAAATGTCTCCTCCTAATCATGGGTTATCTTGTCCTTTTTATGACGCTTATACGACTATCTATTCACCTTTACCTAATGTAGAAAAATAGGTCATGCCTTTGAATGTTTGCACTCTCTAATGTCCACCTGGTGGACTATTCCACCTACTGGAATAACTCTCATGTAGATATTTCTAGATTTACTATAGTTATTCCCTCCTTCCTTGCCATGTTTTGTCTCTTCTTGGTGATCTGAGCTCTAGGGATATCTTCTTGCTTTCTTCTAGCTCCTTCACCTCCTTTTTGGGCTAGTCACTGAGCTTATTCTCAGGTCTTTTGAAAACCAACATTTATTCTATCACCATAACTTTTACATCCATAGGGATGTCACCAGTCTCTTGAACCTCTTTGAACCTTGAACCTTGAACTCTTTTGGTTCAAAGGTTCAATGGTTCAAAGGTGCAATGGTTCAGCGATTGAATGTTTTGTAAAGGGCTGCATTCACTCTCTTTTTCTTCTTCTGTTGAACGATTTCTTTGAACCATTTGGTTGAACTTATTTTTAGAATCTTCTGCTCCCTTCATTCACTCAAATCTTCCTTTCAAACTTTGAACTCTTTGAACCCTTTGAATCTTTGAACCATTTTGGTTCAAAGTTCAACGGTTCATTCTCTTTCTTTGAATCCTTCGAAGCTTTGAACTCTCTGGATCCTTTCCTTTTCTAAGTCTGTCAAAGTCTTTAAACTTGTTGAACCTTTGAAATCTTTTTGGTTTAATGTTCAATGGTTCAATGGTTCAATCTTCACTCTTTAAAATTTTTTATTCCCTATGTCTTTTGAACTTGTTGAACTCGTTGAACCTTTAAATCTTTCAAAGTTCAAGGTTCAATAGTTCAATATTAACTCTTTGAATCCTTATTTTATTTAATTCCACCAAATTTTTTGAACCTTTGAACTCAACATTTTGGTCCTACACACCAAAACTATCTCCTTTCTGACAGATTTTGGGAACAACAAAAACAACATTTTTTAAGTCAACAAGAGAACAATATAAATCTAGTCAAGGGTAAATAATAACATATTTATTATAATCAAATTATAATTCTTCATCTAGAATTTAATATATCATTCAAGTTTTGCCACTCCATGTGATCTAAAATCATAGGCTGGATAAAGTAGTGACTCTATAGAGTCATAAGTGAAAAGTAGAGAACTATCATCTAAAAAACTAATATATACACTTTTAAGGTAAAAATAAAATGGAGAAACTCAATGTTTCAAAATTACCACTTAATTAACAAATATTTAAGTATAGTATCACAATCTATTTCTACAACTAGGAGAGAAATATAAAACTAACCATAAAGATTTGTCAATTCATCCTACCTTACAACTTATTTCTTGACAAGAATTAGAAGACATTATCCCATAAATTTCAAGGGAGTATGGTCAAAATAATATTTTAGAGAATAGGTTTCAACATCATGAAAATATGAATTATCTCGATAGTTTATCATAGTGTCAAAGGAGAATGAGATAATATCAACTCCCCCCTAAATTAGATAATAGAGATGACACTCCTTTCTAATCCACAAAACTTTAGGGTGCCAAACCACAAAATAGCTCCTAACACATAGGGATTCTTGACCAAAACATCCACACTATTTTATAAAACAATCACCACCACCCTAGGTGGTACTAACTAAAAATGGTTTTATAAGACTTTTCATTTCTACAATTAATATAAATAAGACACAAAACTAATCCACATAAATTTGTGTAAGAAGCATCACGTGCTTTCAAAACACTCACAATAAAAATGATAATGACAAAGGTGATTTAAATACTAAAAAATATGTAATCATGCTCGAGGTGTTTGATCTGTGTGATCAAAATATGGTAGAAATATTTTGTTCATAACTCATGAACTATGTTATGCACTTACCTATCAATTTTTTTTATTCAACCATCACCATTGGGACACTCAACAAACCAACCCTTAAACAAATTAAAAGGGTATGAGTACTCCTAAGGGTACACACTCAATGTTCAATACATATTTTATGGATGTATCATACTTACAATTATCACGAAGCCATATAAGAGGATCTATTAAGTCTCAAAAATCCAATCATGGTGTAACATGATTTTTCACTAAAGCACCATAAATTCAAAATACCAATGCAATATTTCATGTTACTCAATTCACAGTCATGAACATAAAGACACAAAAATACTAATAGACTCATTAGGTTTTAAAGTTTAAGCCACAACTTTGATACATCATGTAACAAGCCCACTAGGGTCAACTAGAAATACATTATTTTTTAAAAAATTATTCACATATATCAAAAATAGATTACACAATGATAATAGATAGAGACCATCTAAAATATTCAAATTGATAATAGCAATAAACATATTACATCACATATCACTCATCTCTAATATCATGAGAACACATCAAAATGCAAATATAGAAAGTAACTATATTAATTTAACCATAATTAATACAATTCTACAACCACCACTGTCAATATAAAACAATAAGTAATTACAAATCTCACTACAATATTCAATAATAATTAAAATATAATACAATGTACCAGAAAGATACATGGCTTATCTAGAGCATAGTTCTTAAATTTAAGTATCTGTGACAATTTCAAGTGTTGTCTTGATAAGTAGTAATGTTGTGGCGAGGGAGAGCATCCTCGAAAAAAATTTCTACACCAACTATAGATCAACAATCTCCCATACTAATCCCATCAAGGAATGGCCCTCCCTTCATAGATGATTACATAGTGATGGCACAAGAATTCAAAAATTCAAGCAAGTACTTGTGTGATGTATCATTTCTAAACTAAACATGTAGTGTATCATAGAAACTCATTCTATTTAAATATATGACACAAACATGTAAATCATACTCATAAAATGATAATGTCTCACTAAACATACTATTGCCCAAATTTTTACACATAATAAATATTAATGATCTATAGAGCGAAAAAAATTCATACAAATTACTTGATCAAACTACCTTCATCTGTCATTATGATGCTAGTAATCCAATGAATTCCATCTCACTCCTTACTCTATATCAACAATACCGATTGGTCAAATACCATACAACCACAAGATTTGATTTATTTATGTCCTACTTGTAAACATAACATGAAAGATGCTAAATATAGGAGAAACTAAAACATACATTTATTCTATCAAATGTATGAGTGAATATTACATTATTTTATCTCATACTATAAATAATGATCAATTTATACCAACTAGATAAATACATATCTAATTTCACATTTTCACTATCACAATTAGTTTTCAAAGATACTACACCTTATGATAACCCATATTACCATAGTCTAGTATTGTAAATTATAGCTACTAGCTTTCCATAATCAAACACAATAAATTAGTCATAACTACATAGAAACATAAATTTTAATCAAGCAACTAGATATAGAGAAATAAATCAGAGCTACATGAAATAAGATAATATACCATAATATCATTCGTTAACCTCTTAAGGCTGTATATAGGCATACAAAAAATCCAACTATCATAAGAACATAATATTCATATAAATAAGTAGCACACATATAATTGGTTAGTTAAACATATATGTGAGTCTAAACATAACAATTATATTATGCACCATCTGGGTATAATATACATTATACTGTAGTATTCTATTATATTCCATACTATTATGGTTCACAACTACTAACTTAGGATTTCAAGAACCAAATTATTCCATACATAACAAAAATCAATCAAGTATCAAGTTATACCTTCCGATTATACCTTAATTTTAAAATTATTATGAACATTCATAGCTAGATATCTAAAATCACATATCATGATACATCATTATATGCCTGATATAATAAAACACTCTCATAAATATGTACTACACACAAGTACTCAATATATAACTAACAACCAATTAATCATTTTAAAAAAATAGAGAATTCATAAATATATTATAACATTCACTTAAACATCTCTTTATGTTTTATAAAACACTATTTTAATATGGTTATAGTTTTAGTCCCACAAACACCTTAAAGCTTATTTCAACTATACATTATGAGTAATTATTCATACAACATATATAAGTACATAAATAATCTAAAAAAACTATACCACTATTCATTGATAGTTTGAAGCAATAGCTCACTAAAGCCTTTATAACCCTAATTGATGATCTCAAAACACATACCTATCCTCATATAATGAAGACCCATTCCCAGCTATAAATGTGCATCTATCATTAAATGCTAGGTTAGGAGATTAGGACATATTTGGCATAGTTTCACAACTCTCAGTCTCTGTGACCAATTCTTATATGTTATATTCTCCCACAACTCAAAGATTTCATAGGTCGTAATGTCTTTTTATATATAAATACTTATAACTATGGTGCAAAAGTGTTAATTTTCTCGCAACCTCTATTATACATTAAATGGATATGATCTTATTAACCATCTGAGTCAAAATAAAAGATCAACATTCTCCTAAATGGTGCTATTATACACATAACACATAAATCTCAATTAAGCATAGTTCTATAGTTTACACTCATCTATGGAACTATAGTTAAAACAACACACACTTTCATTCAAGTATAAACATAAGTATACCTATGTTTTTTTACGTATTCATCAATACGTATATTTATAGTAT
>JARHVA010001251.1:3472500-3517500 GCA_037957365.1 Torreya grandis | reverse complement strand
AGTCCTATTAGGTAAACACCTTGCATATTTAAAAACAAAAAACAAGTAGAAGTCCTTTAAACATTTTAGAACAAATTTAGTCTAATTTAAAAGGTTCCATAATTATAAGATCATTTTTGAACTAGTAACTCAAGGATTTAATGAAGATATTATTACATATTCATTCAATAAAGACATCAAATTTGGCATCTTCAAAATAAATCTAGATAAAGCTCCAGGTCTTGATGGTTTATCTATAGTTTTTTTTAGAAATTTTGTGTCATCATTGGTGATGATATGGCTGATGTTGTCAAAAAATTTATTCATTATGCTCAAATACTAAAATAATTTAATCATACCTTCTTTATTTTAATTCCCAAGGGAGTAGTGAGCTTTTCTGATATCTATCTAATCAACTTTTGTAAATCCATTTATAAGATTAGCACTAAGTTTTTTTTTTTGGTAAGGTTGCAAATAATTATGGAAGTGATTATCAATGCTTAGCATGGGGGTTTTGTCTTGTAAAGAGAACAAGATGGAATTATTATATTTCATGAATCAATCCACTACTTGGATAAGAGTAATAGTGGTGTAATGGTGATAAAATTAGACATGGCTAAGGCTTATGATAGATTTTATTGGAAGTTTTTAGATATATTCATGAATCAATTTACATTTTAGACAAAATTCAAGAAATTCATTAGGTCCTATATCTCTCTTTTATGTTTTTAGTTCTTGTGAATTGAAATTCTTAACATATTTTAAGGAGTGGCAAGGGAGTGAGACAAAGGGACAGACTATCCCTCTTCTTCTTCATCATAATGGATGAATATTTGAGTAGATTTATCTCAAACACATTGGCAATAGAAGATCTAAAAGTTTTAAAGCCAACTAAGAGTGTTGATATAGTCTCTTGTCAATAATTCACTAATGATACCATTCTATTGGTAGAGGATTCCATCCAAGAAGAAAAGCTGATAAAACAATTCCTTTTTGTGTATGAAAAAGTTTCAAATCAAAAGGTAAACTTTGGTAAGAATTCTATTTATATTTTTAATACCCCTTTGGATAGTCAAATTAGAATTGCTCAAATATTGGGCTGATAATTCAATCTTACACTTTCTTAATATTTTGGAATACCTATTTTTATAAATAATTACTACCTAGAATCTATTAGTTAAAATGTTTCAACCAATAATGTCTAGTTAGAAAGAGAAAATTCTATTTCTAGCAGGCAAATTATTGCATACCAAAAGTACTTTTCAAAGCCTTCAAATTGAGGTTTTTTCACTTTTCAACCTTCCTAAGTGTATTGAATAAAAACATAATAACATTTAAAGTAAATTTTTATGGACTCTTTCAAAAGAGATAAATATATTTCATTCTGTGTCTTCAGATAAAGTTTGCATTGTAAAAAATTATAGAGGCCTAGACACTCAAATATTAAACTAGATGAATAGAGCTCTTTTCTCCAAATTTGTCTAGATATTTCTTAAAGAAATTAGTACTTGCTCTGTTATTTTAAGATTAAAATATTTAGAATGTATGAATATTATGTGTATTTTGGAAGATGACCTACTTTTTAGGGGTTCTCACTTTTGTAATTTTTTTAATTCTAACAAGGATATGATCTCTTTAAGCTCAAAATGGAAAACTGGTAGTAGTATATATGTTAAATTTTAGAAAGGTTCTAGGATTTTAGAACATCCTTTATTTTTTTTAGAACCTCAGCTAGTTATACAAGTGCTCATTCAAATTAAATATGGTAGCAAGGTTCATGAGTACTAGTAGATTACTGAAGGTGTTCAAAGCTAATAATATCTATATATTGATAATTTAAATGATGAGGATAATATCATTATGTCTAATTTGAATAATTTGTTGAGAGCTTATCACTTATCAGTAACTATCAATGAAGATTAAATGGTTTTAAAATAATTCTTTGATGGTCAATATCAAGTGAAATTTGATTATAACTTCATGTCTCATGTTGCAAGAAATATGGTTAACTGGGATAGGTTGTGGGATAAATATTTGATCCCCAAAGTCAGCTTAGTTTTATAGGTGATTGTTCAAACGAAATCTTAATCATGGATAATTTAAGAAAAATATGTATCATCTTGATAAATAAATATCCCCTATGTGAAAATAATAATGTAACTATCTTTTACATGTTTATAAAATGTCCCTATTCCTATGAAGTTTGGAGCTTAGTTTTTACTAAATTCAATGGCATATGGGTGTTCCATAGATCTTTGTTTGAATTTTGGCAAACCTGGGAGAGTCCTTTTCATAATGTCTTTCTAAAGAAAATTTAGATGCTCACATTCCCTCACATTATTTAGAGAATTTGGGGCAAAAAAATAATATGATCTTTATTCATTATGCTCAAATGCTAAAACAAATTTATTAATTGTGCTTAAATACTAAAATAATTTAATCATACCTTCTTTATTTTCATTCCCGAGGGAGTAGTGAACTTTTCTGATTTCTAATGAAAATTTAGAAGCTCACATTCCCTCAGATTATTTAGAGAATTTGGGGCAAAAAAAAAATTCTTTATTCATTATGTTCAAATAATAAAACAAATTTATTCATTATGCTCAAATACTAAAATAATTTAATCATACCTTCTTTTTTTTAATTCCCAAGGGAGTAGTGAACTTTTCTGATTTCTATCTAATCAGCTTTTGTAAATCCATTTATAATATTAGCACTAAGTTTTTTTTGTAATGTTGAAAATAATTATGGAAGTGATTATCAAAACTTAACATGGGGGGTTTGTCCTATGAAGAGAACAAGATGGAATTATTATATTTCATGAATCAATCCACTAGTTGGATAAGAGTAATAGTGGTGTAATGGTGATAAAATTAGACATGGCTAAGGCTTATGATAGATTTTATTGGAAGTTTTTAGATAGATTCATGAATCAATTTACATTTTAGACAAAATTCAAGAAATTCATTAGGTCCTATATCTCTCTTTTATGTTTTTAGTTCTTGTGAATTGAAATTCTTAACATATTTTAAGGTGTGCCAAGGGATTGAGACAAAGGGACAAACTGTCCCTCTTCTTCTTCATCATAATGGATGAATATTTGAGTAGATTTATCTCAAACACATTAGAAATAGAAGATCTAAAAGGTTTTAAGCCAACTAAGAGTGTTGATCTAGTCTCTTGTCAATAATTCACTAATGATACCATTCTATTGGTAGAGGATTCCATCCAAGAAGAAAAGGTGATAAAAGAAATCATTTTTCTGTATGAAAAAGTTTCAAATCAAAAGGTAAAATTTGGTAAGAATTCTATTTATATTTTTAATACCTCTTTGGATAGACAAATTAGAATGGCTCAAATATTGGGCTGACAATTCAATCTTACACTTTCTTAATATTTTGGAATACCTATTTTTGTAAATAATTACTACTTGGAATCTATTAGTTAAAATGTTTCAAACAATGTTGTCTAGTTAGAAAGAGAAAATTCTCTTTCTAGTAGGAAAATTATTACATATCAAAAGTATTTTACAAAACCTTTGAGTTGAGCTTCTTTCACTTTTCAACCTTCCTAAGTTTATTGAATCAAAACATAATAACATTTAAAGTAAATTATTATGGACTCTTTCAAAAGAGATAAATAGATTTCATTCGGTGTCTTCAGATAAAGTTTGCATTGCAAACAATTATAGAGGCCTAGACACTCAAATATTAAACTAGATGAATAAAGATCTTCCCTCCAAATTTGTCTAGATATTTCTTAAAGAAAATAGTACTTGGCCTGCCATTTAAAAATAAAAATATTTAGAATGTATGAATATTATATATATTTTGGAAGATCACCTACTTTTTAGGGATTCTCACTTTTGTAATTTTTTGAATTCTAACAAGGAAAACTGGTAGTAGTATATAGGTTAAGTTTTGGAAAGGTTCTAGGATTTCAGAACATCTTTTATATTTTTTAGAACCTCAGCTAGTTGTACAAGTGCTCATTCAAAATAATTATGGTAGCAAGGTTCATGAGTACTAGTAGATTACTGAAGGTGTTCAAAGCTAATAATATCTATCTATTCATAATTTAAATGATGAGGATAATATCATTATGTCTAATTTGAATAATGTGTTGAGAGCTTATCGCTTATAAGTAACTATCAATGAAGATTAAATGGTTTTAAAATAATTCTTTGATGGTCAATATCAAGTGAAATTTGATTATAACTTGATGTCTCAGGTTACAAGAAATATGGTTAACTGGGATAGGTTGTGGGATAAATATTTGATCCCCAAAGTTAGCTTAGTTTTATGGGTGATTGTTCAAACAAAATCTTAATCATGGATAATTTAAGAAAAATATGTATCATCTTGATAAATAAATATCCCCTATGTGAAACTAATAATGAAACTATCTTCTACATGTTTATCAAATGTCCCTATTCCTATAAAGTTTGGAGCTTATTTTTAACTGAATTCAATGGCATATTGGTGTTCCCTAGATCTTTGTTTTAATTGTGGCAGACCTAGGAGAGTCCTTTTCATAATGTCTTTCTAAAGAAAATTTAGATGCTCACATTCCCTCACATTATTTAGAGAAATTGGGGAAAAAAATAATATGATCTTTATTCATTATGCTCAAATGCTAAAACAAATTTATTAATTATGCTCAAATACTAAAATAATTTAATCATACCTTCTTTATTTTAATTCCCAAGGGAGTAGTGAACTTTTTTGATTTCTAAAGAAAATTTAGAAGCTCACATTCCCTCACATTATTTAGAGAATTTGGGGCAAAGAAAATATATATAATGTTTATTCATTATGCTCAAATGCTAAAACAAATTTATTCATTATGCTCAAATACTAAAATAATTTAATAATACCTTCTTTATTTTAATTCCCAAGGGAGTAGTGAACATTTTTTATTTCTATATAATTAGCTTTTATAAATCCATTTATAAGATTAGCACTAAGTTTTTTTTGTAAGGTTGAAACTAATTATGGAAGTGATTATCAACGCCTAGCATGGGGGGTTTGTCCTATGAAGAGAACAAGATGGAATTATTATATTTCATGAATCAATCCACTAGTTGGATAAGAGTAATAGTGGTGTAATGGTGATAAAATTAGATATGGCTAAGGCTTATGATAGATTTTATTGGAAGTTTTTAGATAGATTCATGAATCAATTTAAATTTTAGACAAAATTCAAGAAATTCATTAGGTCCTATATCTCTCTTTTATGTTTTTAGTTCTTGTGAATTGAAATTCTTAACATATTTTAAGGAGTGGCAAGGGAGTGAGACAAAGGGATAGACTATCCCTCTTCTTCTTCTTCATAATGGATGAATATTTGAGTAGATTTATCTCAAACACATTGGCAATAGAAGATCTAAAAGGTTTTAAGCCAACTAAGAGTGTTGATCTAGTCTCTTGTCAATAATTCACTAATGATACCATTCTATTGGCAGAGGATTCCATCCAAGAAGAAAAGGTGATAAAATAAATCCTTTTTGTGTATGAAAAAGTTTCAAATCAAAAGGTAAACTTTGGTAAGAATTCTTTTTATGTTTTTAATACCCCTTTGGATAGTCAAATTAGAATTGCTCAAATATTGGGTTCACAATTCAATCTTACACTTTCTTAATATTTTGGAATATCTCTTTTTATAAATAATTACTACTTGGAATCTATTAGTTAAAATGATTTAAACAATGATGTCTGGTTAGAAAGAGAAAATTATCTTTCTAACGGGCAAATTATTACATATCAAAAGTATTTTTTAAAGCCTTCAAGTTGAGCTTTTTTCACTTCTCAACCTTCCTAAGTGTATTGAATAAAAACATAATAACATTTAAATTAAATTTTTATGGACTCTTTCAAAAGAGATAAATAGATTTCATTCGGTGTCTTCAGATAAAGTTTGCATTGCAAAAAATTATAGAGGTCTAGACACTCAAATATTAAACTAGATGAATAGAGCTCTTCTCTCCAAATTTGTCTGGATATTTCTTAAAGAAAATAGTACTTGGGCCACTATTTTAAGATTAAAATATTTAGAATGTATGAATATTATGTGCATTTTGGAAGATGACCTACTTTTCAGGGGTTCCCACATTTGTAATTTATTGAATTCTAACATGGATATGATCTCTTTAAGCTCAAAATGGAAAATTGGTAGTAGGTTAAATTTTGGAAAGGTTCTAGGATTTCAGAACATCCATTATATTTTTTAGAACCTCAACAAGTTGTACAAGTGCTCATTCAAAATAAATATAGTAGCAAGGTTCATGAGTACTAGTAGATTACTGAAGGTGTTCAAAGCTAATAATATCTATATATTGATAATTGAATGATGAGGGTAATATCATTATGTCTAATTTGAATAATTTGTTGAGAGCTTATCACTTATCAGTAACTATCAATGAAGATGAAATGGTTTTAAAATAATTCTTTGATGGTAAATATCAAGTGAAATTTGATTATAACTTGATGTCTCAGGTTGAAAGAAATATGGTTAACTGGGATAGGTTGTGGGATAAATATTTGATCCTGAAAGTCAGCTTAGTTTTATGGGTGATTGTTCAAACAAAATCTTAATCATGGATAATTTAAGAGAAATATGTATCATCTTGATAAATAAATATCCCCTATGTGAAAATAATAATGAAACTATTTTTTACATGTTTATCAAATTTCCCTATTCTTATGAAGTTTGGAGCTTATTTTTTACTAAATTCAATGGCATATGGTGATCCCTAGATCTTTGTTTGAATTGTGGCAGACCTGGGAGAGTGATTTTCATAATGTCTTTCTAAATAAAATTTAGATGCTCACATTCCCTCACATTATTTAGAGAATTTGGGGTAAAAAATAATATAGTCTTTAAGATTATAAAATGCATGAGTGTAATTCTTTGCTAAAAGGTTTTTTTAAGATGTTGTGAAATTTTTCAATAATTTACCAAAAAAAAGGGAAACAATTACTATTATATGAAAAACAAATTGATCTTAGTTAACAAATTGAACCTTCTTGATAAGATAACAATGATCTTAGAGATAAATTGGAAAGAAGGACCAACTGTAAACCTCCATCTATGGGATGGTTAAATCTTAAATTTGATGGGCCATTCAAAGGAAATCTAGGTCCCTCAATAAGAGGTTGTCTTCTAAGGGATCATCAAGTAAGGTTTGTGGCTTCTTATGCAGGGGACATGGGGATAAAGTCAAACTATTAGGCATAAGCCCTTGCTACTTTATGGGGTTTAAAACTAGCCAAACAACTTTGAGTTCAACTTCTCATCATAGAGAGGGATTATTTGAATATAGTGAATTGTCTTTCAAGGAAAATATTAGTTATTTGTACAATCAAACAAGTTGTGGATGAAGAAATTTCAATCTTAGACTCTAGACAAGAAGTGGTTATCCAATATGTATATTGGGAAGGTAGTAACAATGCATTTTGGTTCACTACCAGGAATTTTGGTGTATTAAAAATGTCTAACTGGACTATTACAGTAGATTTTCCTCAAGACAGTGGATAGAGGATTTTATTTGGTTAAGTATTTATTTAGTTACGTTTAATTCCATTGTTCTCTCCATCGTTTCTAAAGAGAAGCTTCTATATACTTGGAAGTAGTAAGAAAAGTCAGATATATCTTATTAAAGGGATTGCTTTGGGTATTTTTGGGCAAACTACTTTATTGGATTTGAGAGAGCCTAAATATCTCCTTCTTAAATGTGAATGGATACTCTTAGATAACATTTTTAGACATGGGGTTACGTAATAGGATTGATCCCAAATTTTTTGAGGAAGTCAAAAATAATGAGAAAATATGGAATGTTCTTCAAAAAGGGGAAGTTTTAAGGTCCATGCATGTAATTTAAGGACATGATAGGCATGTGTCAAACTTAATTATAAATTATTATGATAATATAACATTTAATATCAATGGCATTTTTCTTGAGGTGTGTGAAGAGCTGATAGCTCATGTCACTGGTTTGGAGTTGTAGGTGACTAAAATTTACAAAATGTTTAGGGAGTTAAAGAAAGAGAAAGAGAGTTTCATGTTGGAAGGTGAAACATTGGAGGTTCTACATAATAATTTTGACCAAGAATCTTTTCTAAGACTTTTTGGGGAAGTAGCATTCCACCTAATGCAATACATTACCCTTGAAGGTAGACTTAAGTAGATTGCTAGTCTTTATCTTTTTGAACTATTTCATGCATGCCATTCCCCTGAATTTTCCATTTTATATTTTAATCTCTTTTTAGTCTTCTATTATTAAATTCAGAAAGGCTAAATATTTTTTACCTCGATATGAAGAGGTTATCTTTCCTATTTAGAAGTATTTCAAGGGGATGAATCAAATTACACTTGAAATTCTTAATCTCCATGAAAATAAGGATGATTGGAACTTTGTGGATATTATAAAAATGAAGAAAATATGGATTAAATACCCTGGTAGTAAATCTTCTAATAATAAAGATATTAATGATGTTAAGAGTAATCCAAAACCTTAAGAAAAAGGCATTAAGAATCATTTGAGAAGTGCGGCCAAAGAGCCTCCTACTTGTTGTAAGAAATCGGTTTTCATTGGTAAAATAGGGCAAACAACTAAGGACTCAATTTGGTTGAGGAAGATATTTTTAGAAAATAAAACATCAACAATCATAAGGATTTGGAAAGGGAGAACTAAGGCTTATGGTTTTATAGATGATGCTTCTTCCATTCATAGTTGTATATTACAATTTATAATTTATTCATCAAAGTATTCTCGATGTGACCAGCATATACATATTAACTTAAAGCCAAGCACAAAGATCCACCTCTTATTATTCCTTTGCTCGCATGCATAGCAAGGGGTCCAAACAATTATTACATTATGCTCTCTATGTTTATAAATAATACTAGCAATTACTCTGATAGTGTAAGGAAGTGCGGAGGGGATGTAATGTTTTGTTGTTAAAATGTTTGAACTTTTTTCCTTTATATTTATATATGTATTATTAAATTAAATAAAGAAATTGATAGTACTATTTTTATTTTTAATATATTTTAAAATAAAATAAAAACTAAAGAGATTAGGCATTTTATAATTTAAAATTTTATTATTTTTAAATTATATTAAAATTAAATAGAATATAAAGTATTATTCATTTGTTTGTTGTATTTAATGTTTACTTATCTATATAATTTTGTGTTTATTAAAATTAAATAGAATATAATGTATTTTTTCAATTAAAAAAGAAAATCGTGATCTCAGCTACTGCTCCTGCTCCAATCTCTTGCACGCCCACCGTTGGCATGTTGCTCATGCCCCTGAATTTTCCTTCCATCCACCTGTCTTCTTCCTTACACCAGCCACCCGATGCCTACTCCAATCTCCCATTATCCACCTCCATCCATGCCATCTATCTACCCCTTATCTATCTACTTTTTACTTTGTCACAGCCAAATCCTCTGCATGCTCCACCATACGTGGAGAAAATGGTTGCAGGTGACCAATTACAATGAATAGTTATTCATCCCGATCACTTCACCTTCTCTAGTATTGAAATTGTTTATCACCGTCCACCGTGACCGACACCGCCAATTTTCTCATCTTCGCCCATTAATAGGTGTCAATAATGCAAATTGACATGTTTGGCATCTCCCCAATCTATACGAATCTGTGGTATGCTCCTCACTATAGATTGCCTCCATGTAATTATGGATTTTTTATTTTATTTCTTGGATTTGAATTTTTCTGAAGAGTTTAATACATGTGATTAAATGTGTGGAAAATTAAATATGTACAATGTTATTCTAGAAAAAAATAGATATTAATATTTGGGTTTCTCATTCATGTAAATCAATAAGGATTCATAGTTTTACATAAACAATTTATATAATAAAATCCAAACCTTTTATTTTACTAGCACTCAACGACCTTTATGTATAACTACCCATTTTACCAATTATCCTCTCTAAATTATTATTACACGTTATTTATGACTAATTTTAATTACTAATATTAATTCTTGAAGTGTCTCACATATAAAATGCATATCTTAATTAACTATTAGCAACTAACATTAAAATTTATTTGGATCATATGATTAAAAAAAACCTCTCCAAATCCAAAAGAGACTAGAATATAATCTAAAAATATGGTCCCAAAAAATGTACCATTTGTCCTTATGTGTACCTTAGTTTTGATCAATTAATTTTAATTGCATGAATCCTTTCTTAACATGAGGATTAACATCATTACAGGTATAGACATCCCCTCGAGTCATTATAATACTCAACTACATCGATCTCTATTTTCATGATAATTCAATGGTTATTAATGGAAAATGGTACATATATCTTAATAATAAATAATATTAACCATATTTATCAATACTATTATTAATAAAAATTGATGTTAATTTTACAATCATTAATGACTGCTTGAAAATTAATATATATTATATTCTCTCTATTAAATGATAGAACAAAACCTATGTAGTGAAAAACATCATGCGATAACTTGTATGCTTCTCATTATTGATATCAAATAAATCAAAAACCACAATTTGGATAAAAAATGAAAATCCTATCAAGAATCTATAAATACTACTACAAAATAATTTGATCTCAAATCTTGTACTTATGTGGCTTTATCATCCTAATCAAAATTTTAAGCACCTATAAACCCTAAAATGAAAATGTGTTATTTCTTATATCACTAATGGTGAAAAATAATGTAGCATTCATGATTTCTTCATAAATTAAATCATTTAAAAAAAATTATAAATAGTAATGTCTTAAAATTGACTAAGAATATACATTTTATTGTTTATAAATAATGAGGTGTTACAATTGACTAAGAATATACATTTATATACTTTTCAATACATTTTTCATGAAAATTACAAAGAGACATCCACATCAGAAATAATGTTTTGATTTATGTAAAATATTTGAAAACATATAAATCAAATATCGACATGTCTACCTTCTTCCAAAAAAAACAAAAAATAAAAGTATTTTTTAAAAAGCTATAACACTATAAAATTGTGTAGTTTTAAAAACTAACTTTGAAATTAGCGGGATTGATCATATTGACTTATAATATGCCTAATATTTAATCAAATATTCTTGAAAACCATGTCATAAATAATATTTCAAACTGGAGTACGACTCAAATTTGAATGTATATCACTTGATATTTCCATTCAAACCAAAAAAATGGTACAAATGTAACTTGATCATGGGATATTTAAAATGTCTATGACCTTAAAATCAATGTTTATTCAGCTCTTCTACATATGCTTGTTATATATGAAATTTAAAACTTTGCGTATATCCAATTTTATTAAAAAATAAGTCTAATAATGAACATAAAAATATTTTAATTTTTATTATAGGTAAATGAAAAAAATAACTAATAATTTTTTTATTTGAAATTAATCAATAGATTTTATGAAGTAAAAAGGGACTTATACTTTGCAAACAACACAATGCAACATTTTCATTTTAAGACTTTGCAATCATGTTAGTTTCAAGATTTTGGATTCCTCACAAAAGAATGCAACATTTTTTACAAAATAAATTGACATAAAATTATTTCTGTTAGAATATTGTTATTGATGTGAAAGGAACTATTGCCGGAAGTGAATGGAATTGATTACCGGAAGTGAACGAAATTGATGGCCGAAAGTAAATGGAAATGTCGATGGAAGTGAACAAAATTGTTGATGGAAGTGAACAGGAGTGTTGTCAAAAGACAATGGAATTGTTGATGGAAGTGAATGGAAATGTCGACGGAAGTGAATGGAAGTGTCGATAGAAATGTTGATAGAAATGTCAACCTTGGTTGACCTATTGGGAAAAGTTGTGACCATTAGAAAGGACCTTTTCACTTGAAGAGTCACGACCTTAATTTGTGGCTCTCTATGGGTTATAAATAAGTTCATAATGAATGGCAAAAAATGAGATTTGAAAGTGGAAGATATATAAAAGAAGAGCATAATTTTTAAAGACAATTTTTTTTGAAAATATTTAAAAAAAAATCACCAAGTATAATGAAGAGTATAGTAGTGAAAACAATCAAGTGTAGATCAAATATAAAGGAGATAAAGCAATTGTTCTATCATCCATTATTTTGACAACAAAATTTAGATAGAAGAGTGATTTTTTTTTTAGAAGGTTGGTGCCTTCATTTTGAAGAGATTGGTGTCTTTTGCTAAGTTGGTGCTCGGTGAAAGGGGTTGGTGCTCCTATAGGTTGGTGCTCTAGTAGGTTGGTGCCTAAGAATATTTATATTAAGATAATTTCTACGTGGTTTTCTTCAGAAAGGGATTCCATGCAAATCTGTGTCTATTTGCATTGTGTGGTTTTGCATTGCATTCTTTGATTGCTTTGAATTTATTAATTATGGAGTAATTTGAGGTTTTGGAATGAAGATTAATAGTTGAAAGCAAAAAAATATCTTATACTGATTCACCCCCCTCTCATTATAAGCTTGAGCTTAACAATTGGTTTCAGAGCCAGTTCCTTCAGTGTTAGCATAACTACTAAAACGTAGATCTACAAAAGCACATATGGTAGGATCTCAAGTGTTAGATGGTTTCTCCACTAACAAGGCTCCTTTATTCGATGGAATGAATTATGTATTTTGGAGCATATGAATGAAGACTTACTTGATGGCCCTAGGTTTTGATATTTGGCAAGTAGTGGTAGTAGGATACACAATGGCACAAATTGCACCAATGGATGCCACCAGAAAAAAGGCTAGTGAGAAAAATGTGAAAGCTATGAATGTAATCTTATGTGGGCTTTCAGAAAATGATTTTGTTAAGGTTATGCATTGTGAATCTTCAAAATTGATTTGGGATAAAATCAACACTATTTATGAAGGTGATAGTAAGCTCAGAAATTCAAAACTCAAAACCCACTAGAGGCAATTTAAAAGTTTAAAAATGAAGAATGATAAAAACATTATTAGGTATCTTCTTCATGTTGATCAGATTGTTAATGTCATTTGAGGACTCAGAGAGAAAATTAAATAATCTTTGATCGTTCAGAAAGTCCTAAGATCCCTACCATTGAGATTTGATGTGAAGGTCTCCACCATTGAAGAAATGAAGGATTTAGACAAAATGAAAATGGAAAAGCTCCATGGAATTCTTACAGCCTATGAAATGAGATTCAAATCTGAGAGATAGTTGAAGAAAGAAGCATCATTCAAGGTCTCAAAAAAAGAGAAGATCAAATAACTAGAATCAAGTGAAAATTCAAGTAGTGAAGAAGATGAAAATGAAGTTATATTCATTTGTAAGATAGAGAAAGGATTGGGAAAATATAAAGGAATGTTACCATTTAAATGATTTATTGTGTAAAAATTGGTCATTTTGCATTGAACTGTCCAAATGAAGGAAATAGCAATGATGAGAGAAACAAATCAAAGTACAAAAAGGGATTCAAGCTGAGCAAAGACAAGCAAAGATTTGAGAAATAAAAGAAAAGCCTATAATCTAAGAGGTATAACAAGTCATCTAAAGAAAATAAAGAAAGTGATGATGATAGTGATAATGAAGAGATTTTGTTCATGGCTATAGAAAAAAATTGCACCACCAACAAAGATAATTTGGAGGAAGATGAAGACATGGAAGAAGAAGGTGAAGTGAACCTTGAAGAAGAACTTGTTTGTATATTGGAAGAAATAAAATCATTTAAGAATAAGAATCAAAAACTAAAGTTACAACTCTAAAAATATGAAGAGAATCGAGACTTCAAAGCAAAGACATTACAAGTCTTTGAGGAATCAAACAAGGTAATTGCTGATCTAAAAGTCCAAATTGAAGAAACAAAGAAAATTGAAGAAGATTTAATGGATCAGCTAAAGAAGAAAGGAGAATACTATGAAAGGTATGAATATGAGATAGATGTTTTAAAAAGGGATCTAGAAAAGGCAAATTCTAATGTATCAAGTGAATTGAAATCTAAGAAAAGCACTCAAGTTTTGAATAAGATTATAGAGAGTCAAAGATCACTATCTAATAAGTCGGGCATTGGGTATGAGAAGGAAAAAGAGGAAGCTAAGAGCTATGCTGAAACTCATAAGGAACCAGTGAAAAAGGATACCAAGAAGGAAGAAGAATAGAATACAAAAACTAGCTCTACCAACAAAGAAATCAAAGGAGAACAAAACTTTAAAAGATGATTTGCTCCAAGATATGTAAATAAAACTAGTTTTAGTAGTCATTTTGATGGATATTATTATTATTGCAATCATTTTGGTCATAATAAATTAGATTGTAGAAAGAGAGCCAAGGATATTGAAGTCAGTAGCAAAAACAAAGGAACCTATGGAGCTTCAAATAGAAACTACAATTCATTTTCACCTGTATCAAACTTTAATGAAGCTATAGTTTCTTATAAGTGCAACAACTATGGACATACAACACACTATTATAGAAGTTTTTTTGAATCTGTAAGACAAGATCAAAATTTCAAAGCTCTAGTGATAAATAAACGAGAATCATCAAAGACCTGGAAGAAGAAGCAAGAAGAATTCACGATTGTTCAAACAACATTTCATGCTAGAGATGAAGGACAATAATGGTTCATTGATAGTGGATGTTTGAGACACATGACTGGAGATAAAAGCAAATTCATCTCATTAAGAAAGGTCAATGAAGGCATAGTGAAGTTTAGAGACAACACTACAGTGAGAATAATAGGAAAAGGTAGACTTAGTCTTGATAATAGAAAAACCAAAATAGAAAATATGTTATATGCGGAAGGGTTAAAGCATAATCTTCTAAGTGTTAGCCAAATGTTTGATCAAGGACACACACTCAGTTTATTTTTTGAAGGTTGTAAGATCAAAAAAGGAGACTTGGGAGAACTAATTATAGATGCTCATAGAACCATAAACGACCTATACATGCTTAGAGAAATGAGAGGAGAAAAATGTTGTCTGAGTCAAGTTGAAGAGAGTTGCCTATGGAATAGAAGGTTAGGGCACATAAATTTTTATAATCTTGTGAAAATAAACAACAAATAGGCTATGCGAGATATGCCCAAAATAATGAAACCTTCAATCACTCTATGCAAACAATTCCAACATGAGAAGCAAACCACCAGAGAAAGGTTTAGAATGAAGGAATATACAACGACCAAACCACTAGAGCTGATTCATACAAATCTTTGTGGTCCTACCAGAACTTAAATAATGCAAGGTGAGAGCTAATTCATGTTGCTCATTGATGATTATACTATAATTACGTGGGTAGCCTTTCTAAAAGAAAAATAAAAAATATTTGAGAATTTTAAAGCTTTTTTTAAAGCTTTTAAGGCATTAGTAGAAAATGAAAAAGAGATGAGAATAAAATGCCTAAGGTCAGATCAAGGAGGTGAGTTTATTTTAAATGAATTCATTGAGTTTTGTGAAGATAATGGAATTAAGAGACAATACTCAGCTGGAAGGATCCACAACGAAATGGATTTGTGGAAAGGAAAAATTGAACCATTGAAGAAATGGCTAGAACTATGTAAAACAAATCTAAGCTATCAAATAGATTCTAGAGAGAAGAAATTAATACAACAATACATATCTTGAATAGAGGGCAAATCAGAGTTAATAATGACAAAACACCTTATGAATTATGGAAAGGAAGACCAGCTTCAGTCAAACATTTCAAAGTGTTTGGAAGTAAATGTTTTTATTAATAGGAATGAAGAAAACATGGGCAAATTTTATTCAAGCGCTGATAAAGGAATATTTCATGGCTAGTCCATCAAAAGCAAAGCCTATAGATGTTAGAACAAAAGGATAAAAACTATCATAGAAAGTGTTAGTGTTGGAATATATGAGATCACGAATCAAAAGGTAAAAGAACCTTCCAAAGAGCCTCTATAAATACCCAATCTTGTAGAAGAAGAAGGGGAGGAAGAAAATGTAGAAAAAATGAGAGAATCTGAATGGTAGGACACCAAAGCACCAACTTACTTTGTTCAGAAGAATCATGCTAAAAGTTAGATCATTGTCAACATTGATGCTGGGGTGCAAACCAAGAGAAGAATTGTAAGTATACCTGAGTATGTAAATGTTTCTTTGTTATCCAAGGTAGATCCCGATAATTTTTTTGAATGCAGTCATGATAAACATTGGGTAAAATCAATGGAAGAAGAGTTAGATCAAATTTAGAAGAATGAGACTTGGGAACTTGTGTCCAAGCCAATGGATTATAATGTGATTGGCACTATGTGGGTTTTTTGAAACAAATTGAATGAAAATGGCTAAGTCACTCGAAACAAAGCAAGGTTGGTATGTAAGGGGTATGATCAAGTAAAAGGTGTAGATTTTGAAGACACTTTTGCCCATGTTTCTAGATTAGAAGCAATTCAAATTTTTCTTGAATTTTTAGTATTCAAAAATTTCAAAGTCTATCAAATGGATGTTAAATCAGCATTTCTAAATGGCAATCTATAAGAAGAAGTTTACATAGAACAACCAGAAGGATTCCTCTTATAAGAAAATAAGGATTATGTGTGTAAGTTGAAGAAGGATTTATATGGATTGAAACAAGCTCCTAGAGCATGGTATGCTAGGCTTGATAAATATCTGCAAGACCAAGGATTCAAGAGAGGATATGCTAATAGTAATCTTTACATCAAAACTGAATGAGATCATTAGTTAATTATTGTGGTGTATGTAGATGATATAATCTTTGGAGGAGACAATGAGAAAATTTCTAATATATTTGCCAAAGATAAGCAAAAGGAATTTAAGATGTCCATATTAGGTGAGTTGTAATTTTTCCTTGGTTTACAAATATCTCAATCTAATAAAAGAATATTCATATCCCAAAGAAAGTATGTGAAGGAGATGTTGAAGAAATTCCATATGGAGGAGTGTGCCTCTGTTAACACACCTATGGCTATAGGTGCGAAGTTGAACAAAGATGATGAATCTCTGAATACTAATCAAACTCTTTATATATCAATGATTGTGAGTTTACTATATGTGATGGGATCTAGGCTAAATATCATCCAAGCATTAGGTATGGTTGCACGACTTCAAATACCTCAAAAATAAACACATGTGCAAGCTGTGAAATGTATTTTTAGATATTTAAAGAGAACCATGCATTATGGGTTGTGTTACCCAAGAGGTAAATACTTCACATTGGTAGCATATGTGGATTCAAATTAGGCTGGTTGTGTAGATGATAGAAAAAGTATAAGTGGAAGAGCTTTATTTCTTGGAGATAGCCTAGTATCATGGTTAAGTAAGAAGCAAAATTTTGTATCTCTATCTATAGAAAAAGTAGAGTGCATAGCAATAGTGCTATGTTGTACATAAGTTCTATGGATGAAACAAACATTGAAAGATATTAAAGTAGAGTATGATCATCCAATCTCCATATTCTACGATAATACTAGTGCGATAAGTATTTTAAAGAATCTAGTTATGCATTCTAGAACTAAGAATATCCCTATATAGTATCATTTATTGAGAGAATAGGTGGCAAAACAACAAGTAAAATTAGAATATGTTTCCACATCCAAATAGATGGTGGATATCTTCATTAAGCCACTTTTAAAGGAAACATTTGAGTACCTACGACAGAAGTTGGGAGTAATTTCTTTTGCTTCTTGCCACTAAAGGGAAGCATCAGATGTGGAGGAGTTAAGTAATAGCTCTTGGATAGACCCTTTGCCATTGATGTCAAAGGGGGAGAAGCACAAAAATAAGATGTCATAGAAAGGGGGAGCTACAACAAAGAAGGATTTAGATAAAAGAGATAGTGTAACAAGGGGGAGCAGTTTCAGTATGTGCTTGCAATCAATGAGAAAGGGGGAGATTGTTGGAATATTGTCATTGATGTCAAATGAACTGTTTTTGAAAGTGAATGGAATTGATTACTAGAAGTGAATGGAATTGATGGCTGGAAGTTAATGAAAATGTTGACAAAAGTGAGCGAAATTATTGACGGAAGTGAATGGAATTGTTTGCACAAGTGAACGGAATTGTTGATAGAAGTGAATGGAAGTGTCGATGGAAGTGAATGGAAATGTTGATGGAAATATCAACAAAAAGGTCAACCTTGGCTGACCTATTGGGAAAAGTTGTGACCGTTTGAAAGGACCTTTTCACTTGAAGAGTCATGATCTCAATTTATGGCTTTTTATGGGTTATAAATAAGTGCATAATGAATGGTAAAAAATAAGATTTGAAAGTGGAAGATATATAAAATAAGAGAAGAATTTTTAAAGGCAAATTTTTGTGAGAATATTAAAAAGAAAAAATCAGCAAGTATAAGGAAGAGTATAGCAGTGAAAACACTCAAGTGTAGGTCAAATTTAAAGGAGATAAAGCAAGTGTTCTATCATCTATTGTTTTGAAAACAAATTTGAGATACAAGAGTGATTTTTTCTAAGAAGGTTGGTGCCTTCATTTTGAAGAGATTGGTGTCTCTTGCTGAGTTGGTGCTTGATGAAAGGGGTTGGCGCTCCTATAGGCTAGTGCCTACAAAAAAATTTTTGGGTTTGGTGCTCCAGTAGGTTGGTTCCTATGAATATTTATATTAAGAGAATTTCTCTATGTTTTTCTCTCAAAAGGGTTTCCATGCAAATATGTGTCTATTTACATTGTGTGGTTTTTCATAGTATTCTTTGATTACTTTAAATATATTAATTTTTGATTAATTTGATGTTTTGGATTTAGGATTAATAGTCAGAAGTGAAGAAATATCTTATAATGATTCATCCCCCTCTTAGTATAAGCTTGTGCTTAACAATTTCAAGAATACACTAACCATAAACTAAAGTTCCCTCACACGACTTTTGATTATTCTTGGTAGTATAATCATGCAAATTTAAGAAGATGAAAAATTCCATCATACCCATGAATGTTCTATATACTTGTATAAAATGTTATATCTAATTGTATCTCTATGTCATGCATCTAGAGGGTTTTATACATCAAAAGATGGATGACAAACCACCATCATCATCATCAAATAAACTACAAACCTTTTGATAAGAATATATATTTAAACTATAATGTTTAACTAAAAAAGTGACACTAACATGTCACAGCCTTACCACTTCCAAATCCTTTACACACTCCACCGTATGTGGAGAAACTGGTTGCAGGTGACCAATTATAATGAATAGCTTTCTATCTTGATCACTTCACCTTCTCTAGTATGGAAATTATATATCACTTTCCACTGTGACCAACACTTCCAATATAGTCATCCTCACCCATTAAGAAGTACCAATATTGCAAATTAATATGTTTGGCATCTCCCAAATCCATATACTAATCTGTGATATGCTCCTCACTATAAATTTCATCCAATGTAACTATGTATTTTTTATTTTATTTGATGGCTTTAAATTTTTCTAAATAGTTTAATAGATGTGATTAATTGTGAGGAAAATTAAATATGTACAATGTTATTTTGGAAAAAAAAATAGATATAAATATTTAGGTTTCCCATTCATGTAAATTAATAAGGTTACATATTTTTACATAAATAATTTATGTAATAAAATTTAAAACTTTTATTTTACTGGCTCTCAGACATCTTTTCATATAACTAACCATACTAATTATCCTCTATAACATTATTATGACAAATAATTTATGATTAATTCTAATTACTAGCATAATATTTTAAGGTGTCTCACATATGAGATGCATATCTTAATTAACTAATATTAACTAACATCAAAATGTATTTAGAATATATGACTCAAAAAACCTCTCTTCATTCAAAAGAGACTAGAATATAATCTAAAAATATGGTCCCAAAAAATGTACCAATTGTCTCTATGTATACCTTGGTTTTTATCAATTAATTTTGATTACATACATTAATCCTTTCCTAACATGAGGATTAGCATCATTCTAGGTATACACATTCCCCGAATCATTTTTACATATACTATAATATGATCATTATTATAATACTCAACTACACTGAGCTATATTTTCATGATAATTCAATTCCTATTAATGGATAATGGTACATATATTCTAATAATAAATAACATTAATCAAATTTATCAATACTACTAGTACTAGAAATTGATGTTAGTTTTACAATCATTAATGACTAATTATATATATATATATATATATATATATATATATATATTCCCTTTGTTAAATAATTGCTCAAAACCATTGTAGTGAAAAACAACATGCGATACCTTATATGCTCTTCAGTAATGATATCAAATAAATCAAAAACCATAATTTGGATAAAATTATGAAAACTCTATCAGAAATATATAAATACTACTATAAAATAATTTGATATCAGATCTTGTAATTCTCTAGTTTTATTGGTGTAATCAATATTTTTAAGGACTTGTAAACCCTAAAATAAAAATGTTTTTTGTCTTGTATCACTAACGTTGAAAAATAATGTTGCATTCATTGTTTCCTAATAAATTAATCTATTTTTTAAAAAATAATAAATAATAAGGTTTTACAATTGACTAATAATATACATATTAGACATTTTATATGCTTTTCAATACATTACTGTTGAAAATTTCAAAGAATCATATAATTCAAAAATAATGTTCTTGATTAATGTAAAATATTTCAAAACATATAAATCAAATATTAACATGTCTACCTTCTTTAAAAAAATTAGTAAATAAATAACAAATATATATTTTAAATCTCTAACCCTAAAAAATCTTGTAGTTTTTAAAAATAGCTTTGAAATTAGTGGAATTGATTATATTACCTGTAATATGCTTAATATTCTACAAACAGCCCCTTAATCAACTATTCTTAACAACCATGTCATAAATAATATTTCAAACTTGAGTACGACTCAAATTCGAAGGTATATCACTTGTTATTTGCATTCAAACCAAAAAAAAAGGGTATAAATCGAACCTCATCATGGGATATTTAAAATGTCTATGACCTTAAAATCAGTCTTTATTCAGCTCTACTACATATGTTAGTGATATATGAAATTAATTTTTTTTCATATATCCAATTTTCTTAAACAAAAAAAGTCTAAGAATGCATATAATTTCTTTTTAATATAAGTGAATGGAAAAAATAATTGAAAATTTTTTTACTTATAAATAATAAGTAGATTTTAAGAAGCAAAAAGGGATGTACATTTTGAAACCAACACTATAAATACATAGTTATTATTACAAGATTTCAAATATTTTATATACTTTTCAATAAAAATTTCAAACACCAATAAATAACAAGTAGATGATATGCCTTTGTCAATTTTCCAATAATTTCCCCATCAAATGGAGAATTTTTTAAATATATGGCATGTTCCATCGTGCCATTCAATAGATTAAAATGATGTTGATGATTTTACAGGAAATTTAACATCATTTAAAGTGTTTTTATCACTGTAATAAGATTTCCCATTCCCAAAACAAAAATAGATTTAAGATTTTGCATTCCCCATGAAAGAATGTAACTTTTTTTACATAATAAATTAACATAAAATTATTTCATGAATACACCAATCATAAATGAAATTTCTCTAACACATTTTTGATTATCCTCGGTAGTGGAATCATTGAACTATTAAAAAGATGAAAAATTCCATCATACTCATGAATGTTCTAGATACTTCTAGAAATTGTTATGTCCAATTGACTCATGGTGTCATGAATTTAGAAGGTTTTATACCTGTATAAATGGATTACAAACCATAATCCTCATTAAATTGAAAACAAACCTTTTGATTATAATATATATTTAAATTATAATGTTTAAATAAAAAAATGACACTAATGTGTCAATGAAAAAATTATTCTAAAATTCTCTTCTTTAAAATTTTTACATTTTTATAATTTCATTTAAAATTTTATAGATCCTTATTATCCCTTTATTTGTACTAAATGTTAACAAATTTAAATTTCAATGTCAAAATAATTAATATACTTAAAACTATTTAAACTAAATATCATTGTTTTCGAACCCAGAAAAATGATTCTTTTGATTTACTATATCAAAAAAAAATCCAACAATTAAAAAATAAATAGATAATATATATATTTATATTTTAATGATTTAAATAATTATCAATATAGTTTTATTCCATCGCTTTAAAAAAATATAAAAAATCATTATCAATTTGTACTTGATCTTCAACATCTAATTAAACGAAAGAAAATAAAAAAACAAGTGACAACTCTTGACCTTTCTTACTGAATTAGCACATGTACTTGTACATATTTATAATATATCTTTATAATATATGCATTACATATGTCCAATGGTTTAGTCTATCTATATCTTATTCAAGACATTAAAATAACGAGATTCATTTTCTTTGCTACTAGTTTACCTAAGTCTTGATACATTATGGGATGCTTTACAACACATTGAGGAGGAATATAATGATGACATTTTTAAGTATTATTAAATTATGGAGAATACAAGTTTTACTAAAAATGATTTGGTTTAGGATAAACTAAAGACAAAATGTATTAACAGATTAGAGGCAAATGTAATTATAAATTTGATCATTCTATTTCACTAGGTTGTCTTTAAGGTGTTGGTATATTATTTCTCTTTATTGGTTGAATTAGAATTACAAAAAATAGAAAGATTTGAGTGGAGTGCATATCAGAGGGCATTTTCTTTGTAGAAGTTGTGGAAAAAATCAAAATTTCAATTTTTGAAGATTCACATAAAATTATGTAATCATATCAAGAGTTATTTGTTTCATTCCCACTGCAAACAAAATTTGAGTACCTTCATTTTCTTGTTGTTGGGATTATTTATAGTCGGTATGGAGAAATTGTACAAAAATATAAGAGGGCAACCAATATAAATGGAAAACATGAAATGTGATTGAGCAAAGAGCATGTAAACAAGTGGAAATGAATATGTTTTTTTAGTATCAATGATGTAATACATCTATGAATGACGGCCCCTCTATTTCATTGTATAAGTTTTTGATGATTACCACAGTCGTCCTCTCATATTTTTTATGTGTATTAATAGGTGAAAATAACATATGAATATAATATCATCTACCAATCACTTAGAGAGTATATAATAATATCTTCTCTATTACTTATCACTTGAATTACATTAAAAAATGATATATACACATTAAATATGTTTCTCGATCATCTTAATAATTTTAAACATTGAACTATTTTTGCAAGCCATGCTACAAGGGTTGAATGTTGATGATGCCCATATAAGTAGGATCCATGTTCCTTGTCATACTGACCACAAGATTTATGAAAAACAAATATAAAGAGGTATATGTGTACACATGTTATGTTGTGAAAGGACAAAAAACAATAATAAATTTGATGTTATCTCTAAGGCAGATGGTAATAAGCTCGAATCTAAACAACTAATATTAAAATATTTTTGGCCTAATTTGAAGTCAACGGTCGACATTATATATTAGTGAATGAAGTTCAAATTTTTTAGACAATTTAATGACTAATTCATATTTAGACAAAAATCAGGCAATAATTTACCCCAAAAAAAATGTCTCTAGTTAATTGCCATTACCATTGTCATTATTTGTCAAACCATTTACATTAAAACTACCAAATTAAATAAAAGTTAAAAAGAAAAGCATGAAAGCCATAATCATATATAATATCTATGTGTAAACCAATGGGAATAACATCAAAAATTTTACTGAGGATATCTAAAAACAAAGACAAAGGGAATTGTGGATACGTTATTCTTAATGACACCTCATGAAGAATTCCATCTTTACATTCCATCATAATATGATATATCAAAACCAAGAAAAATAGGTCCTTACTGAGGCAAATCTCTCGTCCACAACCATGCTCTCTCTCTCGTAAATCGCATATCCTTTCAAAACTTTCAACCACCTCTCATAATTTACTTCGATCCATGATTTTTATTTCAATATTAAACCAAACTGATGAATACAAGTGTCCATATAAGCTGAACTGACTTAGGTCATTATGGTTTGGTAAGAATTGTAGTGAAACTAAATGCTATGTAAATATATGTAGAATGACTATGTTTGATAACTAATTTTAATTTATTTTTTTAAAATATATTGTTAGTTTTTTTATTTTAATAGTTTTGTGTAAAAAATATAATGGTGTTTTGAGATAATAGTAGAGATAATACTTAAGAAAATTTTCTTCAATAGAGACAAAAAAAAAGTTGCATATTGTCTCAATGTGAGTATCTCTAATTATTATCTCAAACAATCATCTCTCTAAAGAGGATATAGAATACTTCTTATTTTCTCTCAAGAGAGACGATATTATTTTTGTCTCTCGAGAGATATTATCTTTTTGTCCCTCAAGAGACGATATAAAATATTATTTTTTTAATCTTTCAAGAGACAATATCATTTATTTCTTTCAAGAGATAATATCATTTTAATCATAGCTATTGTCTCTTAGGATATAATATGAGTTTAATGAATTATAAAAAAAGGTAAAAAATCTTTTAGTAAATCCAATAGATTAGTATAGAAAATAATTTTGCTAGAATCGTGTTCCCACAAGTGGGTCTATAACCATTTTCTTATATCAAATATACAAAATACAAGAGGGTGCCTATATGTCATTAACCATTAGAATTTAATATTAGAAGGATGAACTTTGATATATTACTTCAAAATCTATCCCCATAACTATGTGATTCATTTTCATGCTTTATGATCCTCAAGTCTTTTTATATCTTGGTATACCAATGTTCCATTTTATAGCTACCAAATCAAGGGAAAATAAGGGTAAATGTTGTTCACTAATTTCTTCAAAATATATAATAAATAGAACTATATATTGGAATAAACTATTAATGATACCTAAATTTGTAAAGACAATGGCTCTTACTCTAAATCTATTTAAATTATTCATTACTTTTAACTAGGATCTGCTACAAGCTCTCCTCATTAAATCCCATAACATTGAATGTCCCTAGCACTCTACCATGGCCTAATTCCAATGGATCTACATTAGGGAATTTATATTATTTAGATAAAATAATTATATGCAATAAAAAAACTTTTCATTATATAAAAGAAAATATTCATTATATGCAGTGATTTACATGCTTGATTTGAACTGTTGGGATTAAGATGAAAGAAACATGAGTCAATATTGATGAGGGGATTGAGAAGTGATAATCATCTAAATTAAATTGGACCATCATTTGTATATATTTCCCTACTCAAAACCTCACATTCAAATATGTATTGGACAAAGAATCTTGGAAATAAAAAATAAAGACATATTAAATGTTATAAATTTGAAATCATTAAGACTGTAGATGCTATCTCACCTGAAAAATTTGAATGATATTTAACACTTCACTCAAATAAGGATTTCCCAAACAATGGACTAAAAAACTACATAATAACTCTCTAAAAAGAAACAAATGAAGATAAACCCCCTAATTATTGAGAAATAATGTTTTTCTCTTACCTAGAAATTTTTTTAGAACCACTTGGAATAGTAAATCAAGTAAAATTATTATAGAATAATTTAGAACCATTTTGAAATGGAAAGTAAGTAAAATGATTAAATGATAACATACTATAATCAAGGGTCAAGTGTAATTAATAAGTCATTATTCTAAAAATATTCATATTCTCACACAATGATTGATGACGATGTTTGAATTAACAAGGAAATTATATTTGTTTATTTCATTGGTTTTAGAAAAGCCTTTGATAGTAGTTTTATAGGAAATGTTTGGAAATATAAATAGAAATAGGAATTCCCATGATCTTACAAAGATGAATAATAAACTATATGAATAAATCCCCTATGCTTTTTGAAATGTACATATATGGAGATAAATATGCTTAGAATAGATAGGATGAGTAGGGATTAGTACAAAGAACTAGTACATTATATCAATACTACACTAATTACATAGTCTCACTAGCTAAACACCTTCCATATTTATAAAAATAGTAAAAGTCCTTTAGACATTTTACAACAAATTTTATCTAATCTAAATTTTTTGTTGAAACTAAGGATCATCTTTGAACTAGTGAGGGATATAATGAATATAGTATTACATATACATACAATGAAGACATCAAACTTGTCATCTCCAAAATAAATCTGGATAAAGCTCCTCATCTTGATGGTTTCCATGTAGCCTTTTTTAATATTTTTTTGGACATCATTGGTGATTATATGGTTGATGCAAACAATGAATTCATTCATTCCACTCAAATTATAAAATAATTTAATTTCAATTTTCTTATTTTAATTACCAAGAAGGAGGGAGAAGTGAACTTCTCTAATTTTAATCTAATCAGCTTATGTAACTCCATCTATATGATTATCACTAAGGTCTTTTCTATAAGGTTACAACTAATTATGGAAGTGATTTTTGAGACTTAGCATTCAGGTTTTGTCTTGTAAATACAAACTCAAGATGATATTGTTATAGCTAATGCATCAATCCACTCCATAGATAAGAGTACTAGTTTGTAATGGTGATAAAACTAGGCATGGCTAAGGTTTACGATAGACTTGATTGGATGTTTTTAGATAGTGTCATGAACTAATTTAGATTTTAGGCCAAATTCAAGAAATTTATTAGGTTATATATCTCCTCGTGTATGCTTTTATCTCTTGTGAATGGAGTTTGTTGATATATTTTAAGGAGTGGTAAGGGAGTGAGACAAGTAGATACCCTATCCCCATTCTTATTCATCATAATGGTTGAGTATTTGAGTATATTTATCTCAAATGCATTAGAAAATAAAGATATAAAAGGTTTTGATTTAGTATCTCATCAATAATTCACTGATGATACTATTATATTGTCAAAGGATTTCATCCAAGAATAAAGGGTGGTAAAAAAAATTCATTTTATGTATGAACAAGCTTCAAATCAAAAGGTAGACTTTGATAAGAGTTCTTTTTTTTTTTAACACACCTTTGGCTAGTCAAACTAGAATTTCTCAAATCTTGCGCTACCAATTCAAGCTTACACCTTATTAATATTTAGGCATGCCTCCTTTCTGAAATAATATATTTATTAATTGTTGGAATCCATTGGCTGAGATATTTGTAAGAGTGTTGACTGGTTGGAAATAAAAACATTTCTTTCTAGCTAGAAATTTATTGCTTATCAATAGTATTGTTCAGAGCCTCCGAGTCTACCTTATTTCTCTTTTAATCCTTCCTAAGTGTATTAAATAAAAAAATTATAAAACTTTAAGGATATTTTTATGGATAACTTCAGAAGACAAAAATAGATTTTGTTTAGTGGCCTAGGATAAAGTTTGCATTATAAAAATGTATATAGGCCTAGACATTAAAATATTAAACTAGATGAATAAATATCTTATCTCCAAATTTGTGTTGATATTTATTAAAGGAAGTAGTACTTGGTCCACTATTTTAAGATTCAAATATTTAGAATGTATAAACATTATGTGTATTTTTGAAGATGACCTACTTGTTAGGGGTTCTCACTTTTGTAGTTAATTTAATTCAAACAAGAATATGATCTAACTTAGGCCCAAAATGGTGGATTGATAGTGGTATGCAGGTCAATTTTTGGCAAGATTCTAAGATTTTATAACATCCTTTCTATCTGTTAGAACCTTGGATGCTTGTACAAGATCTCATTCAAAATAAATATGGCAACACGGTTCATGAGTACTAGTAGATTACTGAAGGTGTTCAAAGCTTAATATATCTTTATATTGATAATTTAAATCATGAGGATAATATCATTATGACTAGTTTGATTAATTTGTTGAGAACTTATCACTTATTAGTAACTAACAATGAAGACCAAATGGTTTAGAAATAATCTTATGATGGTCAATATAATGTGAAATTTGGGTATAACTTGATGTCCTAGGTTGAAATAAATGTGGTTAATTGGGATAGGTTATGGGATAAGTATTTGATCTTAAAAAGTCAACTTATTTTTGTAGATGGTTCTACAGAATGAAATCTTAAGCATGGATGATTTAAGAAAAATATGTATCATCTTGATCAACATATCTCCCCTATGTGAAAATAACAATGAAACTAGTTTTTTAAATGCTTATTTAACATCCCTATGCTTATGAAGTTTGGATATTTTTTCTTATTAAATTCAATGTCATCTTGGTGTTATCTAGGTCTTTGTTTGAATTGTGGTAGGCCTAGGAGATTCCTTTTCATAATGCCTTTCTAAATAAAATATAGAAGCTCACATTCCCTCACATTATTTGGAAAATTTGGGGTGAAATAAATAATAGAATATTTAGGAATAAAAAATGCACAAGTATAATTCTTGATAAAATGATTTTTGAGGATGCTGTGGAAGTTTTCAATAATATGACTAATGAAAAGGTAAAAGTGAAATAGATCTTAATTGGAAAATTGAACCTGATTGCTTAGATAAGAGTGATCATATTGATGAAATTATAAATAAGGACCAAATGAAAACCTCCACCTATAAATGGTTAAATCTTAACTCTGATGGGGCACCCAAAATAAATATAGATCCTCAAGAGGAGGAGGTATTCTAAGGATTCATCAAGGAAGGTTTCTGACTTCTCATGCAAGTTGCATGGGGATCAAGCCAAATTATTGGGTAGAATCACTTGCTACTTTATGGGGTTTAAAACTAGCCAAACAACTTGGTCACATCATACAGGGGGATTATTTTAATATAGTGATTTCCTTTTCAATGAAAATTTTAGTTAGTTAGATAATCAAATAAGTGGTGGATGAGGTAATTTCAATCTTAAACTCTAGACAAGAAGTGGTTATCTAACATGTGTATTGGGAAGGAAATAAGACTACAATTTGGCTCACTAATAGGGGTGTTAGATCTTTTGAATTGTCTAATCGGATTATTAAATAATATTTTCCTCAACACATTTGATAGAGGATTTTCTTTGGCTAAGTATTTATTTAGTTATGTTTAATTTATTTTCACTCTCCATTGTTTCTGAAGAGAAGCTTCTAGATATGTGGAGTAGTAGGAAAAGTTAGATATCTCTTGTTGAAGGGATTGAGGGGGTTTCTTTGGGTCTTTTTAGGAATATTATTTATTCTAATTGTGAGATATTGAATGTCCCTTGCTTTAATGTTAATGGATACTATTAGATAACATTTTTATTCATGGGGTTGCCTAATAAGATTGAGTCAAAATTTTTAGAGGAAGTAAAAACTAATGAGAAAATGCAGGATGTTCTTTGGATAGGGGGTTATGTAAGGTTCATACAAATAATTTAAGTGCATGGTAGTCATGTGTGAATATTAATTACTAATTATTATGATAATATAAACTTTAATATAAATGGCAGTTTGGTGGTGTCTGAGGAGATGATAGCTCATGTCACTGGTTTGGAGCTGAAGGTGACTAAAATTTACAAAATGTGTAGGAAGTTAAAGAAGGAGAAAGAGAGTTTTATGTTGGAAGGTGAAAAAATGGAGTTTCTACATAATAATTTTTACAAAGAAACTTTTCCAAGACTTTTTGGGGAAGTAGCATTCCCCTTGATGCAGTACATTACCCTTGAAGGTAGGTTTAATGTAGATTTCTAGTCTTTATTTTTCTAAAACTATTTTAGGCATGCCATTCCCTTGAGTTTTTATTTTATATTTTTATATTTTTCTCTCTTTGAATTCTTCCATTATTAAGTTCAAAAAGGGTAAATATTTCTTACCTAGACATGAAGAGGTTATCTTTCCTATTCATAGCTATTTCAAAGTGATGAACATATTACACTTGAAATTCTTAATCCCCATAAAATCAAAGATTATGGGAAGCCTATGGATATTATAAAAATGAATAAAATATGGATGAAATATCTTGGTAATAAATATTCTAAAAATAATGGTTCTAATGCTTCAAGGCTAATCCAAAACCTCAAGAAACTAGTATGAAAACTCATTTGAGAAGTGTGGCCAAGGAGCTACCTACTTCTAGTAAGAAATCAATTCTCACTGGTAAAATAAGGGAAACAATTGGGAACTCTATTATGGTTGAGGAAGAGATTGTTGGCAAAGAAGACATCAATAAGCAGAGGATTTTGAAAAGGGAGAACATTTTTATTTTTTCTAAGAAAATAGATTCAGGGAAGGGGAAAATAAGGGATGGTCCCAAGGAGAAAGATAAGGCATTTTCATGTAGTTTGGCCCATGACCCAAATGAAAATTTTATTATTTCGGTGGATTTTTTAAAAGATAAACAAAATAGTGATAAGATTGACGAATAAACTGATTTTAAAAAATTAATTATGAGATGGTTCATAAGGCAGATAAATAATCTTAAAGGTAATGTTAGAAATATACAACCTAATAATGAAAGATTAGCTCAAAAATAGCATGACAATGATCTCAATAGGAAAATGAAAGGACTTCAAGAGAAGGTTAACATTCTTCGATATGAAAATGAAAAATTTATAAACAACTTCATCTTCCTGGTTACTCGTAGTAAGGCAACGAAGCACGAAAGGATCTAGAATGTTGAAAATTTAAGAGTTTATTTGAGAGATCTATTTGATACTAGGACATTATCTAAATGCAAAGGTAAACAAATTTAGTGTAGTGAATGTAATAAAGATTTTGATAAGGAAATGTTATTCCTCCAAATTGATTCAAATCTTAAACTTATGAAGATCTGATGGAAAGATGTAGCTAGCAATATGGATATGAAGTAAGTTTTAAATACTCTTCTACCTAATTTTTACTTCTAGATTCTCTTTTCATGCGTTAGGATGTGTTTGAGAAGTTTTTTAGCTACTTATGTTTCTATTTTATTTTAGATCTTTTTTTTAATTAGTGAGTCATTTTTCCTCTTTTTGTTTTTCATTATCTATGGGTTTGTTGATAATAGTATTTAAAAACCCTCTTTAACCTTAATAAAAAAATATCATTTTATAGATAACATAAGAAAAGAAAATAGAAGAAACAATATTGATAGGACTAAATAAAAATTTAATAAAGATGAAGATACATATGTAGGTATTATCCATTAAATAAATAAATAGAATAATAAATATCGAACACCAACAAGCCCTTAAAGAGTAGCTTAGGTGGGAAAAAATGAAAAATAGGGGTCTTGGTAACAAAGCATGATGAGGTACCCATGTACAATGCAATTCTTGAAAAGTAGAGTAAAAGGAGAAAAATTAGTGGGAAAAAACTCCCCAAAAAAAGAGAGATAAATAAGAGAAGGTAGGACTAGAAACACCCACTCAAAGCTATAACTAATTAGAGCCAGCCTTTATCCTACAAAGCAACCTCCTTGAGTGACTATGAATAATATGTAGATGCAATGAAGAGTGGATCAATATGAAAAGGTGAATGAATCTACCAAAGTATCTGATGAATTTTTGACCAAGGTGTAGTTCCAATATGATGGTGTATATAAAGCCAAAGTGAAGGAGTGCAAAAGATCCCTTAATTATGTAGAATACTTCCCAATGTTTGATGTGTCCTGAATCAAAGATCCTACTCTTTGAAATGTCTATGGTAGACCAAAAGTAGGTGGATCAAGAAATAATAGCTCAAAACATAAAATATGAGAAGGATATGGAGGATGTGGGTCCCCATAACTAATTCAGTCATTTTTGGTAGAAGATAAGTCATCAACATAAAAAATGTGCTTATATTCTATAGTGTCATCAATTATAGGGTAATCAGATGAATAATTTGAAAGAGGGGACAAAGTGAGACAAAGAATATAGGTATCTCATGATCGACTAAACCCATGATAATGATATTGTCACTATGTAAACATATGACATATCCATAATCTAGAGTTAACTCAACTCACATGCCCTAACCAAGGTGAGTAATCTGATAGACTAATAGGAGATTAGTTTATAGTGAGGGAATATTTATAAAACTATGAAATTTTCCACCAATAATGTTAATATACCCTCTCCCAAAAACCTATGTTGAAGTATTATCACCTATTTGAATGGAATAAATTCCACGTGGATTCAAAGAAGTGAATTCCATGTGTGCAGAAGCCATAGGATGTGATGCAACATAATCAATAACCTATGTAGGATCTAGAGGTACCACTACAACTAGATCTCCCTTCTTTGTTTTCTCTTTTCTTAACTCTTTCTTTTCATTTTTCCATTGTCATTTTCTTTGGATTCATGGGCTGATTGAGATGGTTTGATAGCCACATGAACACCTATGTTGTTCCTCTCAAGAAGAGTCATGAGGTGAACAATCGACTTTTCAAAACAATTTATTTCATCCATGCAATACCCATATTTAAACCTCTCCTTTTTGGATTTAACACGATAAGAGGAAGTGTCAAAGTTTGGTTTGGTGGTATGTTGATCCTTCTTGCTCTCACAATCTTTAGTGTTCTATTTCTTCTCTTTTAAACCAATTTTAATTCCATTTATCGTAAGTAGAGCATGTGGTTTAGTGGACCTTAGTGCACCTATATGACTTATTTTATCTTGTTCTCAATTCAAGTTAACAAAAAACTCATGAAAGGAAGGCATAGTCCATGAAGTACCAAGTCATCTCTTGGTTGAATGGAAAGTGGAGATGAAAATAGAATAGTCAAGACCAAGTTTGGCAAGGATACAAAGGGTAAGTTGTGAATCCTTTTTATCAATTTTACATTATTTTAGTTGCATTATCAATGATTTAAAATTGGTGAAGTAGTCATGAAGTGTGTCAAAAATGATAGGGCTAAGACTAATCAACTCATTTTATAGTTCATGCCCTCTCATCTCATCCAAATTCCCAAAATGTTTATCTAGGGTATCCCATACTTCCTTGGGTGTTTTGGTTGATTCAATATGAAAGCATAGATCTAGTGACATAGAAAGATAGAAAACCAAAATATTCTTGACACTTGTCAAGCCATTTTTTGCTTATTTATAGTGGGTTCAATTTGTATACCCATAGTTATCCTATAGAGCTTTTTGAATTGCAAGGTGAGTGAGATGAAAGTCTTGTATTTATGATAGTTGAAGGGTTTGATAAAACCAACTAAATTAGGATCTATTATAGATAATTTGAGTTTTTCTTTTACAATATGAAGAAATTTAGAAAGAAGGAATCAAAATAATTTATACACCCTATTCAAATTATGCTTGACCCTCTTAGATATTGGCACTTTATATTTTAGTGTGTTTTACAATGTAAACATGTCCAATGTATGGGAAACAAAAAATGTGAACTTTTAAAATAGATGACGCTTAGTTAGAAACTACTAATCAAAATTTATTACAATATTACTTTCATATAAATAAGTCCTATTTAATTAAAATTCCACTAAAAATTTGAAAAATACCCTATGGTGAGAGTGGACCAAGCCTTCCAACCATTCATTGGAATGAGCACGGAACACTAGACCTCCTCAAATAAGCTAAATTATTATTAATTTATCATATGCACCCTTATGTTACCTTCAATTATAAACCTTCCACTTATGGGCAAAATAAAAAACATCTATTTAAAAAATAACTAAAAACATGTTTCAAAAAAAAATTGAGGCATGATTAAATATTACATTTTGACTTATTCAAAGAGAATTAAAAGGAAAAATCTAGCACCACCATATGAGGAAAACCTGCTACAATGTTTGATTAAAAATCAAGGATTTCATTAATATGATTCCAACATGCAAAACTCTAGATCTATAACATAAAGAAATTGGGTGCTACCATGGAAGGACAAGCTCAAGGTTGCTAAAGATTTTATCCACCATCCTTGACATCTTCCAAGAAGTAAAAAACTAGATCCTTACCATCCTCTAAATGGTTAAAAAATCTCTATATGTAGTCAATTGATGCAGGTCATGTGTCCTCCAAAATACAAAAAAGGTTCTGGTACTCATTGTATATGAAGGTGTGTTCAAATTATATGTTTGTTATAAATGTAGGCCACTATCAATGGAGGCTAGTTTATGCATAGAAATACAATAACAAAGGAGGTACTACCTATGGGTGGAAGGTGATAAATCTTTGCTTGGTTAGAAGGCACACAAAATAATGATGCCAAATGATACACTGACTCGAAGATTTGTTAAATTTAGGATATCTATAAACCATCTTGTCAATTCACATGTAAATCAGTGATATAAGTTTTACAATTCATTATGGATGCCATCAAACAAGTATGAAGTAGGTCATGGAGATCACATACTAGATAGAACTGATTAGTGGATGCTAGATCAATAAAAAAAATCTTGAAATGACCATTTCTAAGAAACAAGAGTATTCTTTGAACATAAACTTGTTAGTTTTAAAAATAATGAAAATATCAAAAACCATAACTATAAAAAATGACCAATGTTTTACCATAACCATATCTGATACCATATTGGATTTTTACTAAGAAAATGATAAACATGAGGCTACTAATAATTTCATAGATTCCAAAAAGAGTAAAACAAGTATAATGCAAAAAGAAATAACTTTAAATAATACAAAAATGTGCTTTATATTCAGCATAATGGAGAAATAGCTTTATAGTAGGTGTCTTATGTAGGAGAAACAATATGCAACTTCCACCTAGAATCATGGAGTTAACTGAGAGTAGACTAGTGGAGAATAAATGTGTAACAACCACTTAACCAAGACAAGTGGAAGATAACTACCATAGACTAAAGAAACACCTAAGCAAGATAAAGCTACATATATAGGGATTATCCATGGAATAAATAAATTGAATAATAAATATCCTACACCAACATTTATATCCATAACCCATATGTATATCTTAGTGTAAGACTTATTTACATTTAATTGATTATGGTCGACAACACATAATCTTAGATAATAACGATTCATCATCAACAAATACAACCAATTTTTAATCAACCCATTGATATAAATTGATGCAATAAGTAATATAACTTCAAGATATTATACGAATAGATCTTTGACCAAAAATAATTTATATAGAATTTTATTTGGATGTGCGTGCTTATTATATAATATTAACCCTTAGCCAAAGCATAACATAAAAATGACAAACCCATATTGGCTATTCAAAGACAATCTCAAAAATATACACATTGAATTTTTTGTTCAATAATATTAATAATCATAAATTTTATACCATCTTAGATGTGGTTTATGAAAGGGATCAATCTCATTATTTTTTTCAATGCAAGCACAATTGTGTTCTTTGTCATACTATCTACAAGTTACACAAAGAAAAAACAAAAACAAATGGGTATATGTGTAGGTGTGCTATGATATGAAAGGTCAATTATTTTTAAAATTATCATTATCATGATAATTACCATTACAATTATAATTATAATTATGGCATGTTATAAGGTGAAAGGTCAAAAATAAAAATGTCAAATGTGTTCAACATTGAATATCGTTACAATTTTAATAATTGATAGGGCCTATTTTTTAAGTTTTAGAGTGTCCTACAGAACATTAAATGTCTATGGGATCTTATGGTTTACCCATATTTCACATCACCAATCTATTATATGATTTAGGTGTGATTAATTCTATTTTAATATTGGATTTACTACATTGAGTAAAGATGACTTTTTGCTTTCCCTTTATTAAATGGACACTGCTACCATTTCTACATCATTTAATGTATGTATTATCAGCAGGATCATGAGAAGAAATGGTACTAAAATAATATCAGATGTTTGTCGTAAAGATCTACCATGAGGTATACACTTTGACCCTAATAATCTTCCACTAGATGTGGTTCTAGATTTATTAGAGTTTGATAAATTGTATAATTATTTTTAAAAGTTTACCTTGGTTTCTTATTTTGTGGGTTGAGTTCCTCCAGAGAGCTTGTTAAAGAAGTGGGTCCAAAACCATTGGAAACGCCATGGAGTCAAATTAGAAGTAGTCCAAAACCTCACTAAGGGTTTCTTCATGTTTTATTTCAAAAACCATGAACAATATGAAGCTATTATTAATCACAACACCTAGTTTTTATGAAATAATGTAGTTATTTTCTCCCGTTAAACCCAAGAATTTTAAGTCTTCGAAAAATTTAAACTTAAATTCTATATGTGGGTAGAATTTATAGGCTTACCTATTGCTCTATGGAATTTATTTGACCATCTTATCAAGCCTCTAGGACACTTTATCTGCTATAAGTAATATATTTTCTATGACACATGGCCCTAGGGAGGGGTCTGTGTGGAAATAAATATTGACAAAGACCTCAAAGAGTCTATTGAGATTCATGTAGGTAATAATTGGATCACATAGTGTGTTCTTTATATTAACCTCCAAAACACTTGTTTATATCTCCAAGATTCAAACCATATGATTAGATAATTCCCTATAGTTATTCTCACTTATTATGCTCCTGAAGACAAAATTGGGTATGATTCAAACCCCCAAAAGTCTTATGGGTGGAAAATAGTCTCTAAAAGGAAGAATAATGAAATCTATTGAAATACCAAACCCTAGCCAGTTTTGTACTTGCCCATAGGGGGGCGAGTTCCTTAGCCTTTGTTGGTAAAGACTCTACACCTATGCAAATTAAAATCCTACCTCCTATATCCCCTTATCCTAAAGAGATCACACATTTTGTTTCTTCCTCATCTTAAATTCCTATGGCTCCATCCTTATATCCCCCTTTGAGGGAAAATGATTTAGATTCAGAGTTTGGTATTGTCAGCATAAACCATAAAGATATTTTATAGTACTCCAATAATACATCACCCTCTAAAAATGAGGTTTGTGTGCAAAATGAAAAGATAGATTTCCACGCTTTTGACTATGCCATTCTTGGCTCAACATTAAATCAATTTATAACCCTATTAGGTATTGCAGGTGGAAATTATATAAATCTTGATGTTTCCTAAGGATAGTTTATTCCTAGAATGTTAGAGGGATTAGTGACACAATAATAATGTATATGGTCAGGAATAATTGTCATAATTTTTCTTAAACAAAAAATTATGCATGCAAGAAGTCAAAATTTCTAATTTTTTACTTCATTCTATTGCTCGAACTATCTAGTGTAGGGCTCCTTGTCAAGAAACCTTTCATGAGCCTAGTTATCGGGGGTGGTCACTCTTTTGGTGCTTGAGATATCTCAAAATATTACTTATTAGGGTTCTTACCCCACCCATCAGGTGTTTTGGACTCTTTTTGGCTTAGATAATCACATCATTGGCCAGGTCAACTTATATGCCTCTAGTGATGTTGAAGAATACACCTTACTCTGATGATGATTATTAGGATCTCTTCTAGATCTACACTAGATTATCTATGGTGAATTTAACATGATTGAGTCAGTTTAATACAAATAAAGATGTATTCCCATGATATGTGCAGGAAAAATGAAGGCATGATATCACATGACAAATAAACATGGGTTTTGTTATCTTTACCACTATAGGAGGAGAGAATAAAATTCTCGTTGGTTCACATGGTCTAATTTTTTTTAGGGATAAAACTAGGTTCATAAGCATCTTGAATATTACTTATTACTAGAACAAAACCTTTTTTTCTTTGATAATGTTAATGATTGGCCTATTTTTGTGATTCTAGACACTTTCGTATCTGACCATTATCCAATTTTCTTCTATATTGAGTGAACTACACCAAGAGTAAAATCCAATAATTCTATGTTTTACCTCAATACTACCATCTAAAATATGAGTGGACTATTGGGAATATGATTAGAATTTAGAACCTAGCTCCCAGACTAACAATACACACTATCTGGATTGAGTGGTGGGGTGATGAAATATCACTCACCACTCCTTTTCTTTGGATTTCTTTCAAATAAGTGGCTCTCTTTAGGTAGCATATTTATAATGATAAAAACCATGGATAATTAAGTAATCATGCAAATTGGAAGGTAAAAAATTAATCCCTCATTTTTTGACTGAAGTTGTCATGTGGAGATATTATCCAGTTAGCCAATGCTTACAAGGCTAGAGGAGCACAACATAGAGAAAAAATGCACTGGTTTAAAGTTATAGACAATGTGACCATAAAATATTTATCTCTCTCTTAAATATAAGATATAGAGAAAATGAAAGGTATTATAATCACTTCATATAAGTTTACCATATTACTTGACATCTTACAAGCTTTTGTCCATCATTATCATGGAGTGTGTGCTATGTAACCCTCCTCCCTTACTCTTGAAGTTTCTCTCTCTCTCAACTTCTTGAAGTGGTCCCCTTTAAGCTCCCAAAATCTCAAAGAGTTTCCTATGATAGGTCCCTCAACCCTAGTGACCTTAAAGAATTAGTGATGTAGATGGCCTCTAACAAGGCCACAAGTGTTGATGGTTTTAGCTATGAATTCTATCAAACCCTTTATGAGATAGTTGGACTTGATCTTCATAAATTCTAGTTCTATGTTTTTTTGTCCAAATATTTGGGCCATCTCATTAATAAAGGTAATATCAAGTTCATTACTAAGGCCAATAACCCTAAGGTAATTACTAACTAGAGGACCATCAACGTGCTTAATGTATCTTAAAAATCATTGCTAAAGATTTATCCCTTAGAATCAAGAATTTATTTCTCTTAATTATGAGAATTGAAAAAATAGATTTTATTAAACATAGATACATATTAGATAAGGTAATTATTGTTTGTGAAGATATGGATTGGGACAAAATATCCAAATAGAAATTATTATTCATCAATATTGATTTTAATAAAGTTTATGATCAGATTGAATGGCCTTTTATCATAGTTATGCTTCAGGGTCTCGAGTTTGGTCCCAGGTTTGTTAACATTATTAATATGTTATTTTAGACTATGGAAGCTTAAATTAATATTAATGGCTCTCAATCCCAAAACATTGATATTTAATGATCTATTGAACAAAGGTGCCTCCTTGTACCTTACTTTCATGCTCTAGGTATTGATGGCTCAAATTATGTTTTGGATGGCCATATTTCTAAGGGTTTGGTGAGGTGTATTTCCCTAACTTAAACTTCTAGTTGATTAATGGTCACTTTGATCATGACTCATTCCTTACTCTTTAGGGGGATGAGGACTCTAATAATTATTCAATGGAATGTCTTGACATTTTTTACCTTAAGCCATTATGTCTTTCATTCAATAGAAAAAGACACAATGCTATGTCCCGTCCCCTTCATCCAAACCTCCTTGCTTAGAGGGATATATGTGGAAATGGGGTTTAGTTTAAATTATTAGGCATTCCATTCTATTTTAGAACCTCTCCTATAGAGTTATGGTCCAATTTGGTTCAAAGTATTGATAAAAATATATCTTTATAGATCACCAAACCATTGACTCTAGCTCAGAAGTTTCAGATGCATTCTAGGGTGGTCACTATTAATCATGTCTTCTACTCATCTTTATGAGATCCTTCAAGTGCCTCTTATGTGAAGATGGAAAAAATCTTGAGATAATTTCTTCGGCCCTATTCTAAATGACATCATAGTTTTCACCAAGTCTTTTGGGATATTTATTGTCACCCTAAAGAAGTTGGTGGGCTTGGGCTCCTTGATATTAACCATTAAAGGATTACTCTTGGTGTTAAATGGATCATCACAAGATTAGATGGGGATGGGCCCTAGAAGATATTACTGAGGCACTACATTACTCAATGTTTCCCACTTAGTAGAAAGTCCTAGCGAGTGATTGGTTTACAAAGTGTTCTCATTATTCCCAAGTTGGTTAATATATGAGGTACTTTTATCATACAGAGCATCTAGAAGGCCTAGGAAAATCTCAAACCTCATCTTATCTAGGTGGGGTAATGGTCTATAAATGGTCTTTATCTTAATTTTCAATTCCTATGGTGGTCTCACATGTTGACTTTACATAATGTCCCTTTTGCCATGGTCTCTTACATCAAAAGCTTGAGAATGTTTTTAAAAGGTATGACACAATTGGATACCTTTTTTGTAAGGTGACTAGGTATTGGATATCGTGGAATATGGTTAACTTTGAGTTCAATCTAAATAATCAAGATATAGAATTTATTTCTAAATTAGAGTTACATACCTGAAGAGTACTAACACAAATTAGAGTTTCCTCTCTTCCACCATGGTGGAAGGACTAGTCTTGTCCAATAACTACACCATTCTATTGTTATTCCCTTATGTTAGGTTATAGTTTTTTGGACCCTTAGCATCTTTGTACTAAAGTTATTAATTATTGGTGGTCCCTTTAATTTCTCTATCATGTTTGGGTTTAGAGGTTTGATAATATTTGGGAAGTTTCCATTTAGCATAAAAAATCCCATTTCCCTTGGTGTATTATTTACTAAGGATTGCCTATGGGGGACCAACTCAAACACATGGTAGTTTTAAATTCCACTTGTGCATCTAGTCACCATCCAAAATCCATTAAGCATCTATTTTGGTTTTGCCCTCATGCCTAGTCTGCCTAGAGATGGATTCAAACCCTTCAAGCTTGAAATATTCATATGGAAGATGGTTCTCTTGAGGGACTCCTCCATACTCTATATAAGATAAAGCATATTCAGACATATTTTCCATACAATTTTGTTTTTCAGATTTGGAAATTAAGAAATAAAACATGTTTTAATAATGAAGTTATGGGAAAAAAACTTTTTTGTAACTTTTTTTTCTTTTTTTTGTGATTATTATTGTTATCATCAAGATTCAAAGTCAAATAGATAAGGTTCAGCTCGAGCTCCACCATTTTTAACTTCTATTGGACCACTAGGAAAATGCTCCTTATGTAGTCAATCATGAGCCTCCCAATCCACCTCCCCACCATTCTCCCCCAAGGGAATGGGCATGGAGGGTAGCATGATTGATCGCACAACTGGTCATCTCAAAACTAGAAGAACAACTCTCCTCACCCTCACTGGCCATCTCCTCCCAAGAATCTAACATGAGTAATAGAGACAATGGTGGTGGGGGAGGGGGTTAAAGCCTCACTCCACATGATAAGTTCCCACAGATGGCATTAGCCATTTCTCCTTCTAGATAGGATTCCTAACAATAGAATAACACTGAAATTAACTAATAGATCAATGGTTGGGACCCCATCTTGGTTGATGAAGAACCCCAACTTAGGGGAGTGGTGGAGAACCCTAATGATCCTCACCCTCCTCCACCTCCACCATGTTCATTATTATTGTTTAATGATCTCATTGTTGTTTTTGCTTTTATGTTTCTCTTTTTTTGATTGTTATGTTCATTGTTTTTGCTTAAATTAACTATATTGTTTGACTATATGGTGCCTTTTATGTAATATTCTCCTCCCAAATATTTTTAATTTGATTTGGTATTTTTAGAATGTAACTTTTCTACTCATAATTTTTGCATAATTAATGATATATTGTATCTTGTTATATTAATGAAAATACACTTTTCAATAAAAAAACATATTAAATGAATTATTATTATCATTATGTATGATAATATCATTATGTGACAAGCCATTTATATCTAAACTAACAAATTTAATAAATCTTAACAAGGAAAGCATTAAAATCATAATCATATATAATAGCTATGTGTGAGCCATTTGGAATAAGTTCAGAGTTTTTTTACGAGGATATCCCAAATGACATAGGGCATTATGGATAAGTTATTCTTAACTGACACCTCATGTAATTTGCCGACTTTACATTCCATTGTGATTAGATACCCCTAAGCTAATAATCTTGCAAATCTATGTGTGTTTGGGTATTTAAAATAAACTATCAGTGGCAAGTGGTGGACGATCATCCACCTTTCATATGCTAAATAAGCTCTTTCAAAATAAGGGATGGAAAATCAAAGTGGGTTTTTGCATTGCACAAGACATGACACACATAATCAACAACACTAAGAAAGGAAGAAAAATAAAGCATTAAACCCAAAAAAATATAGGCTTCCACGTATATTGATCCCTAACCCTTCACCCCTATTTATTTTTTATTGTGTTTAAAGATTTTAATGGCCTCTCTTAAATTTCATTTTTAGAATGTTCCTTTGCAACAATGTCTCTAGATTATTTTATTTTGATAACATGTCCAGTTTCGATAGAATATTCTATAAAAGCTTATTTTTACATTCTTTTAAGTCAAATATCTATTGCATGCTCCATAATTTTAAGATGAATAAACCTTCTTGTCTCACATATATAAGGTATGCCACATGAAAAATTGACAATGTAGACTTTTGTTCAAAGGTTAGGGTACATATGGTGTTTAACTAACCCTAAATTCATATGCAACTTATTAAAAGGAAGGAAAGTGGTTTACATTCGAAAATTTTATCTATTTTTTGTAAATACCTTGAGTATATGTAAAATAAATCATTTGTCCTTCTAATATGAAGTAATTAACTTTAGTTCTATTGATATTTCCTTAACCTTCTCAATAATTTTTGCTATTTGCTTACCTGGGTACCCATTTAACTTAAAATTATTTTTTAGCTACTCAATTTCTTTATTAATATTATCCTCATCACAAATTTTACACCCTAGTGAGAAAAGTTTTGAGAACCCCCGATTTTTGTGCATGGTGATGATAGGAGGAGGCATGTAGGTAAAGATATGTATTTGTACCTTTTTTATAGGCCTTTTTAGCTAACTTAACATTTTATTTTTGTGTCACGAGGATGTCTAAAAAAGGTAGTTTACCTCATATCTCAATATCCTTAGTGAATTATATGTTAGATAATAGACTATTAAGGTAAATTCTTCTAAACCATTTATCCCATGTTGCCAACATATATTTATGTCATCTAAATAACATTTCCACAATTTAGGTTTCAAAGGAAATGAGTGAAGCACACTTTCCCCAAATTTTTCCTTGAAAAGGATGGCAACCATAGGGGAAAGACGAGAGCCCATTATCATGTCTTCACAATGTTCATAGATGACACCCTTAAAGGTGAAAAAGCAAAGTTAAAATATAAAGAGATAAGCTTAGTTATTCCAAAGTTAGTAAGTATAAGGACTGCTACTATATAGTTTATTTAATCATTAAAACTAACTATCAAGTCATTATTTTTTACATTTTTATCTTTGATAAATTAAACAAAGTCCATAGAGTCATGAATGAAATAGGATGTTTTACCTACTAGATATTTCAATTTATTCCTTAGGAAAGCATCCATACTTTAAGTAGGGGAGTTAGTTGTGCCTATAATAGGCCATAATGAACACCTTCTTTATTGATTTTTGGAGCTCCATAGATTGTAGGGGTCTCCTCTTTTTATAGGAATTAATTTTTTATTAGTTGAATTATCCAATGAGATTTTTTTTAAGGCCCCTGTCATGTTTTTAATCATGTGACTAATAAGGTTATGGTTAAGTTTTCTCTAGCTACCACTATTTCTGAGGTGTTTAATCATTTTGTCATCCTATTCACTATGGTTTAGGATAACTGTAGCATTCCCATTATTGGCCTTGAGGATTACTACATATTTATTATTATCAAGAGTCTTAAGAGCTCCACATTATTTTTTTAGAAATTTTACATGAAATAGGTTAGCCTTACGTAAAGCAGTAACATAATCTTGCCCTAATTTTTTTGCTATGTTAAATGGTAAATGTTTAAGATTACTATCAACACCTATAATTAAGTCCTCTTTGGGAATATATCAAGGAGTAATAACAAGGCCTAAACCCTTTTATAAGATATTATAATATGGTTTGTTTAAGGGGAATTTTAAAATATTAACAACTAATTTATTCTCCTAATAAAAAATGATATTGTTTTTGATTTGATATTTGAGTTTTCTATAATAAAAAAATATTTGGTTGTTATTTTTTTCATTTAGAGATTTTTTATTACTATTACTATTACTATTACTATTACTATTACTATTACTATAGAAAAAAATTAACTATAAACAATACAATCACCATGAGTCAAAGACCCAATGCCAAACTTTAGGCTAAAAACATGTGAGACTAGAAAATCATTTCCTTTATTAATGCCTAATCCCTATCATGAATCATCCTTTGTCTGAAATATTCATGTTAATGCTAACATGTCATTTGAGAGATCTCCAATCAAATTACAACAAGTTTCCATGCACTTTCATTTATGTTGAGTGGCCATTATATATTTTGCCATAGCATTATGTAATGGTTCTAAAAAAATTAGTTATCCAGATGTTGACTCCACATCAAACACACACCTATAGGTGTGAAAATATGATTTTAGGATGTCATTCCATCCTTATTCAATAAGTCTAATGCATAGGATTGTAGGGTTTTTTAAAAATCTCAAGTTGAGTAACAACTCTAGATTAAGAGTGCACCTAGATTTATGTTTATTTTTACCAACCACATGATTTGGAATAGTTTTCAAATCACTAGACTCACATTTATTAGCTAAATTTTGAAGCTCATACATTCTAATAATAGGTTCCAGAATAATAAAAGATGAATATTATTTTGACGAAACATCAATATTTGATACCTAAATACACTCATTTAGTCCATCATTCATAGATATTGAATTTTTCATATGTATAAGTTCTAGTTTTTACTCCTTGATTACTTCATATCCAACACTACTAAGAGCACAAAACTTCCTATTTTGTCTTATCTCTTCCTTATGAAGGACATTCATGGCCCTTGAGTTAGAAATTTAATTAAACCTAACCCATAAATCAAATTTAAGAGTATTTTCAATGTGACCAAAATTTAAATACTAAATTAAATCCAATAAAAATGGTCCACATCTTATTATTCCTTTACTTGCACACTTAACAAGTATTACAAGCAATTATGTATTGTTCTCTATGTTTATAAATAATATTATCAATTTTTTATTTTATTTGATGATTTTTTATTTTTCTAAGAAATTTAGTACATGTGATTATGTATATGAAAAAATAAAATATGAAGAATTTTATTCTAAATAAAATTTTAGATATTGATATTTGGGTTTCTTATTCATGTAAATCAATAAGGTTACATAGTTTTATATATTTAGTTTATTGAATGAAATTGAAACATCTTATTTTCATGGCACTCAAGTACCTACTTGTACAACTATCTTTTATATTGATTATTTTGTCTAAAATTATTATTATATGTAATTTATTACTAATTCTAATTATTAACATTAATTTTCAAGGATATGTCTCACATATGAGAAGCATATCTTAATTATGTACTACCAACTAGCATAAAAATGAATT
>JARHVA010001251.1:3447500-3467500 GCA_037957365.1 Torreya grandis | reverse complement strand
TATAGAAAACTGATTATGTGGTTATCAACATGTTTGAAAATGTTAATGGTGAATAGGCTAGAGAGGTGTTATCTAATGGCTACCATGATCCTGCAATCATGTTGATTTTCTCCCAGAGTTTATAGTAGATAATGAGTCTTTCAAATATTTTTAGAAACATATAGAATGATTATTTTGAATTTATATAATGAACTGATATACGAGCACATTCTTCTATTTCTAATTTTTATTTTGGAAATGTGTGTTAAGACTATGTGTTTTTACATTTTTTTTTGTTTAATGTAAATATGTAATATTATATAAATATCATTATCTTATTTATATATATAAATATAAAGGATTATATTAATTTATAACATCAAAAATTATTTTTTGAACAATTTAATTATAACAAGATAAAATATAAATATCCATTTGTAATACTTTAATTAATTATCAATATTATTTTATGACATCACTTAAAAAAGTATTAAAAATCATTATGAACGTGTATTTGATATTCAAAATGTAATTAGGTGAAACAAAATAAATAAGTGACAACCATCAGCTATTATCATTGAATCCATGATTGTAGTTGAAAAGTTACATAATATAGGCATTACACATGTTGAATGGAATAGTCTAGCCATATTTCATTAAAGAGATTAAAATAATGAGACTGAATGGCTTTCTTTGCTACTAGTTTACCTAAGTATCGACACATTATGGGATATTTTGCAAAACATCGAGGAGGAATATAGTGATTAAATGATTAAGCATCTGTAAATTCTTGAAAATAGAAGGCCTATTATTAATTTATTGATAATATAAACCAAAGACAAAATGTATTAATCCAATAAAGATAACATCATTGATAAATTCAATCGTTCTAATTCAAGAGGTTGTCTATAAGGTCGTGGTGTATTATTTCTCTATTATTGGGTGAATTAGAATTACAGAAAATGGAAAGCTTAAAGTGGAGTGCATATGGAAGGGGATTCTGTTTGCGGAGGCCATGGAAAACATCAAATTTTTGATCTTGGAAGATTCACATAAAATAAAGCTATAATATCATGAGTTATTTGTTTCATTCTCACGAGAAGCAAATGCTAAAGACCTTCATCTTCTTATTTTTAAAATAATTTATTTACGTTTTTTCCTATTATATCTATATTTTTTCTAATCAACTATTAATGTGTTCCCTAGAACATGCAAAATGATTGTGCAAAGTGTGTAGAAATAGGTGGAATTGAGAAGTGATATTTATTCAAAGAGTATGATTTTATAGTAACAATGATTCAATACCTCAATGCACGGTGACCTCTCTCTTACATTGCATATGTTTTGGATAATCATCACGTTTGTCTTCTCATGTGGTTTATTTTTAGTAATAACGGAAATAACATATAATGATAATATTATCTACTAATTGGTTTGAGATTATATCTTACTGCAAGCTATCTCTATATAACACTTGAAATTCATTAAAAATGACATATACAAATTGAGTATGTTTTTCAATCATCTCAATAATTTTAAACATTGAACTATTTAGGCCTTTGAATAAGAGGAACTAGTAGTCATTGAGAAAATGAAGAATAATTATCCACCCATGGAACGATCTACCAATTTACAAGATTTTGGTCGAGTCTACCCTAATTCCATGAATGAATCTTGAAGGAATGGTAGGATATGATTATAAGTAAAATACATATCTATCCCTATGTGAAAGGCATATTTAATATGATTTTTGATTTAGTTGAATATAAACACACAATTTTTAATGATTTTTGTTGGGAATGGAACCATCATTTGCTTATGGATAACCCATAGCACTCTAATTTCAATCCATATACTAAATTTTTTAATTCAAAACTTATTTGGATTAGACTACCCAATATATCTCTTCAATTTTGGGACCATTTTGTGTTAGCAACCATAGTGGAATCCATTAGATAATTTTGAGATGTTGTTCCAAAAATTCCAGGAAGGATTCATTCAACATATGATAGAATTTTAGTCAATGCTGATATCACTAAAGATTTACATGCATAAATACAATTGAAAGTCAAAAACAAAACCTATTGCATCTTGTAGACAATGAAGGTACAACTTTTAGATGTTGTACATGTTTACAAATTGTGGTTAACTATTATCCTTCCCTAAAACATAAAAAGAAATAAATTTTTTCAAATAAGTTGGCTCTAAACATATTATTGTACAAGATTTAACAGAAAGTGAAAAAAGTAACATGGCTCCTAATTTAGTTCGATAAATTCAAATGGAAGATTTGAGCATACAATCAAAGGAAGATCACTCTTTACAAGGGCATAAATTAGATTCATGAAGTTTCACAATTATTTCTAAGGATAATCAAATGGATCACAACCCTCCAAAAAAAATCCAATCAACCATTAGAAAGAAAAGAATTATAAAAAAAATATTTATTCGACATCTACAATCGATATTCTTGAAATCTCCTTTCCAATCATACCAAACATATGGTAAGGCATAGATTGGATCATTATGTGAAATAAAAGGGGAACAAAATGTAATAAAGAAATGGATCTTGTGAAAATGAGCCTAATAACTCCAAAAAAAAAATCTATAGCATGGGTCGTAGATTTGTTTTGTTTCTTTGCTCTCCAATCGATGTGTGGTTCTTTATATTTTCTTGTTGTTTTAGATAGTTTTTTATCTTTTTCTGCAGGTTTAGTTGCTCCATTTAGATGTGTTGTCCATGCCTACTTATTTTTTTCTAGATATAAAGTCCTTTTTTAAAATTCATTTTCACCAATACTAAAAACTAATATAATACGCAAAATTTATAGTCTATGTGGAAAAAATGTAAAGAAGTATAAGAAGGGAACCAATTTACATGAAAAACATGAAACATGATTGTACATAGAGTATGGAATTTGGTGAAAATGAGAAATGATATTTATTCAAAGAATATGTTTTTGTAGTAGCAATGATGTAATACCTCAATGCACGACGATCCCTCTCTTCCATTGTATATGTTTTCGATGACAATCACGTTTGTCCTCTCATGTGGTTTATGTGTACCAATAAGTGGAAATAATATATGAAGATAATAATATACACCAATCACTTAGAGATTATATCTTATTGAAAGCTATCTGTCTTAGAATTTGAATTATATTAAAAATGACATATACACATCGATTATGTTTATCAATCATCCCAATAATTCTAAACATATACCTATTTTAGCAGGCGATGGTGCAAGGGCTGAATGTTACGGTTGTTATCCATACAAGTAGGATCCATGTTCGTCGTAGTAATGATCACAAGTTACGGTCTCGTAAGAATTCTGAGTGAAAGTCTACCGATTTGTCAATATATGAAGGTTCGATAATTAGTTTTAATTTATTATTTTCAATTTTTTTTTTAATTGTCTTGTCCTAATAATTATGTGTAGAAAATTGAATGGTTGGTATGAATTTAATATCCAGACTTTATTGCATGCAGGTGAGGCATGGATAATAATCTTGCCAATCTATGTGCGTTTGGGTATTTAAAATAAACATTATATGGCGAGTGTTGGACGATTGACCACGTTTCATATGCTAATCAGGTCTTTGAGAACAAGGGACGTAAAATCAAAGTGTATTTTTTTTGGTTACTTTCCTTTGTCATAATTTGATTTACTTAATGTCATGTGAAATCTTTTATTACAAATAATTTATACACGAGAACATGTTGGAACTGAGTTTTATGAGATGGTACCATTAGACAATTGGGGTTTGTATGTCTGCGTGTGTGTCGATGATAATAAAGATTAGAAGATAGATTATGATTTTTATTTTCAAGAAAATTGTATTTTATAAACTTCAATATTCGTTAATGGTATATATTTTAAACTATTTTCATTTAAATATATAAAAATATAATAAATATTAATATTTATGAGAAGAGGAAGATAAATATCTGTAATATTGTAATAATATGTTTTTATATTTTATTTTTTTAAGATTTTTTTAAAAATAATAATTATAATTAATTTTTAATTGATAATGATAGTGAAGTTAAAATCTTAGGCCTAATGATGACAATTTATTACAATATATTATTCTAAAATATATTTTATGGTGTCATATATATTGTGTGATATTTTTTTTTTAATTAGAATTTTGTGTCATCAAGTATACACCTTTCACATTAAGTTAAAGTAAAAAATTTCAATTAGTTATTTCACTAATTGCATGCAAAGAATTTTTTCCTAAAACATACAATATTAATGTTTACAATTTTTTCTTTTTTTCTTTTTTCTTTTTTTACAATTATAATTTAAAAAATAAAATAATTTTCTCATTTGTTTGATTATGATTGATGGAACAAATTTAAAAAATTATCTCTAATATAAAAAAAATCTATTAGTAAATTTAAAAATTATCATTATGACAATTGTCCCTCCATACACTTTTCCCATCAAAATTAATAACTATGGAAAAACTAATATCTATTATTAAATTATATACTCATATAAATAATACAAAATAATATTAATTGATTATTATTGAATTTATAAGTGACAAGTTATTAATGAGCTAATTAAGTTGGAAGGTTGTCTAAATTGGATGGGCTCTTTTTAATATCTTTTTACATGAGAACAATTAGTAGTTAAATGTTCATGACAACCCTTATCTTATTTACAAAATATTTAGTAACACTTTAATAAATATAATTTTATTTTAAGGAAAAAAATTAATTTTTAATGTAAATAAAAATTTATATGAATTGTTATATAGTTATTTACATTTAATAATTGTCATTTTATGATTTGTGTTATTTTTATCATTTAAGTTTTCAATTTTAAGTAATTAATTTTATTTTGACTTATTGGTTAACAACTTGTATTTTTAGGAAACAAGTGAGAAGTTTAAATTTAAAAAAAATAATACATCTTACCTGAAATAAGATATATATATATATATATAAACAAGGGTGCAAAGCACCAAGACCCTGTAGGGAGTTTGAATAGTAGAAGTTGTAAAATAGTTAAAAACATGTATACAAATTTTTGTTATAGGTGTAGAATAATAATAAAATAAGTATTTGAAGTTGAACATGGTAAGCACCTTTACAATGGGAGCATCCACTATACATGAAATATATTCAAGTCTCTAGGCCCTGATCAATAATATAAATAGTATGTTAAAAGGCTAGAGCCTTATGATAATTCTTAACACAAATGTTACTTTTGTTGACTCTATCCTTGTCTCAAATTTACACTTTTAGGAAGAATCATAAATAAATACTTCATTAGGTATCAAGCATTACAATGGGGAAAGGTAAAATATAGTAAAATATTATAAGAACTAGTACTAAGGGCCCCACATTAATATTCTCATATATACAATATCAAAAAAAAAAAACATGCAATTCTTTCACAATATCAAATAAAAAGGGATTCTAATAACAGAAAAATCTAGATTGTATTAGTGCATCACAAAATTTGGTATGTGTCTTGGTTTTGTTATAACCCAATGGATGACCTTCCTTGATAAAGAACAAATAAAAGTTAAAATAGAATTCAATGCAATGCAAATAGTACAAATCATCAAGAACCTCTACGTTTTTTGGGACAAAATTATTGATTTGGGGTAAAATTAGACATTGAAAACTGATCTTAGTCTATAATAATAACATAATCATATTATTTGTTATACTAGGTTCTGCTTCATCTAACATATTGAGAAGCATATATTAAGAATAATGTGATCATATTATGTAGTAACACAATCACGTTATTATGAATACTCAGTTGGGGTTAGAAATTGACTTTGAGAACTAAGTGTTATCTATAGTAAGAATAGCATGATCACATTACTAAATAACATAATCATGTTATGATTCATATAGATTAGGAATTATGGATTAGGGATTATGGTATTAGTGCATAGGGTTTAGGGATTAATGGTTATATATATGTTTTAGGGATTAGGGATTAAAATTTATTTTTTAGTGTTTAGGGATTAGGGATTAGGGCATGTAGGGTCTAAGTTTAAGGGTGTATATAAGGTCTAATCTAATTTTTCCATGTGTGAACATAATTTTTTATACAAAGGATCCTAATTTTTACTAGATTAATTGGTAAATAGGAAAAGTTGTTGGTTTAAAATTTAGGGTATATTGTTTAGGGCTTAGGTGGAGGGTACACAGAGTCAATCACAAAGATAATTCTTAGTCTAAATGAAGTTAATTTGAGCTAAAAGTATTGGTTCAGGGTTTAAAATGTTTATATATATGGTTAAGAGTTTAGGTATTAGGAACTTTAAGCATCAAGGCTTAGGGACTAGATTTTGGGGTATATAAAGTACAATCATGATGGCAATTGGGGAAAATTGGAGCTAATCTACCCCCAATCACATATTATTGTCAAGTAGTTAGGCTGAAGGGCCTCAAAATAGCCCCAATTTACGTCATACACATAGTTAGGTTGGTACACCAAAGGGTATATTTTGGCCAAAGGTTTAAAAATACATTTTATGACATCTCATAATAATTTTAGTTATATCATATGGCATGTATGTTTTTGGAATGTAGTGGCCATTAGAGCATAGGGCTTACAATTTATGTTTTAGGGATTATGGATAAGGGCTTAAGGTTTAGGTTTAAGGACCTGTATATAATGTCTAATTGCTCTATGCCATGTGAACCTAATTCTTACTACAAAGAATGTTAATTGGGAATAAATCAATTGGTAAATAGGGAATGCTTATGGTTTAAAATTTAGGTTATAGTGTTTAGGGTTTATAGTTTAGGGCTTAGGTTTAAATGCAAATATATGGTTTAGGGTATACAAGGTTAATTACAAAGACAATTAAGGATAATTTGAATCACTTGGACCCATTTTTGTCTATAGAATGTGTTTTTGGTGTGTCATTATACCCTTAATTTCATCATGCATATTGAGTGAATTAGTCAAATGGGGTAATTAGTCATGTGATTTAGGCCAAATTGAGCCATGTACACTTAATTTTTAGTCTAAATGATGTTAATTTGGGCTAAAATGATTGGTTCAAGGCTTAAAGGATGTATAATTATGGTTTAAATTTTAAGGATTTATAACTTCAGGTATTATATCTTTGGGTATAGGTTTTATGGTATATAATGTACAATCATGATGGTGACTAGGGAAAATTTGAGCTCCTTCAACTTAGATCTATGAGAAAAGAATGTGGATTTGTGATCAATTAACCCACACATCATCATAGATTGATCCTCTGAAATCAATTGTGGTAATGAGTGATGTTATTTTGACCAAGTTCATCCATATGAACCTAATTCCTACTATATATAAATGATGTTAGTTTAGGCTAAATTTACCGGATTATGGTCTATAATTTAAAGGGTTTGTCATGCAGGGATTATGGATTAGGATTTAAGGGAAATGGTATAGGGTTTAAGTTAAATAGTATAGGGTTTAGGGCTTAAGATATTAGATATAGGGTCTAATAACTAAGGTAATTGAAGAAAACATGTGCTACTTGTTCACCTATTTGTGATAATTACCTAAGCATGTTTGTATTTGTAATAAAAGTAGGGTGAGTTAAACCATACATGTTTTATAAATTAAATATAAAATTGATTGAGCCATAAATTTGGTTTAGGGATTTAATTTTTCTCAAATCATGCCCCTAATTGCACAATTTAACTAATTGGATTAGTTCATGATAAAATGAAAATTTTAGTTTTGCCCTAAATCATAGCTTGCTCTTTAAGGGGTTTAAATTGGCCTCACATGCCTCCTCGATTAAATGAATCAACTCTTTGATTAATTATATACATCAATAAATTAGGGTAAATTTCAATCCAAATCAAATTGAATATATTATTTAAAATATGTTCACATGGCTCATCTTGACCCTAATTACCTCCATAATTAAACTAATCTACATTTGCATTCATTCACTGATGACTTCAAGTTTATTAATCTCAATATAACATTATATACATGTATAAAATGCATATAAACAAATTGTGTTTCTTTGCTTCAATCAAGCTAATGAAACTTGATTTTTTCAAACCCTAAATCACATTTTATAGTTATGTAATTAGGCTGAAAGGGCTCAAAATAATCACAATTTACTTCAAATGCATAGCTAGATTGGTAATCGAAAGGTTATTTTTGTCCATAGCTTTAAAAAATTCATTTTATGACATCTCATGATAAAATAAGTTATATTATACGGCATCTATGTTTGTGGCACGTATATTTGTGACATCTCTTAATTTGACAAAAGACATCTTGTTATATGCAAAATAGGGTACAAACACACTAATATACCTTGAAAATAGATCCTTGTAGAACTTCAATTACTAACTGAAAAAATTTATCAAAGACTCAGAAAATAATAAAAATTTAAAATTTTTTTTTTTTACAAGTTCCAAACTTCACCAATTATACATGAAAACTAACGCAGCCCTATTTATCAAGATTTAGCCTCGTTTAGGACTACATGCTCTCTTGACAAAAAATTAAATGACCGTTGATTTATTTTTTATTATTCCAAAACACCATTTGAATACTGTGAATTAGGTAAATTCCTTATCAAATACCAACTTTGAAATAACTAATCCTTAAACATTTATAATATCACTGAACTCTCTTTTAAACCTAATACTCTAAGTTCATTAGTACTCAACCAAAGGATCCTTGTAATCAAATTGATATTTGGAAAATATAATTTATTTAATCATGTATAAAGTTAAATCTAAATTGAATCTACTAAATTATGAGTGATTTGGATTAATGGATCACCAAAAACTAACTTTTGACTTCTTGACCCTTTCTAGGATGAACTTGGATTGTCTTCCTTTTAAGGAAGATTAGACTCATGTCAAATGAAAAATAAATTAATTAATAGGTCAATACATATCTAATTATCATTCAAATCTATCAAATCTTGACAATAACATTGGTCCACAAAAAAACCTTAATGAACCAAAATTTGATCTTATGACTATTAGACATAATGGCTCCTCTAGTACGTCAAAATGCAAATCTGGGTTTTATGGTGTTGACAATATATACATGGTCATGTTATTAATGAAATAACATGATCATGTTACTAATTATACTATAGTATTTAAATTTGAATTAAACTCCTGCACATTTAGGTTTTGGAATGAATTGGATTCTAGAGCCAAAGGCTTGAACTATCAACGTATAGTTGAGTTTTAAGAGTTATGATAAGAAATAATAAAATTCAAATTTGATTTCCAAATACACTAAGAATTTCAATGTGAAAATTCAAAAACTTAATACCATCATGATGATCATGCTCTTCTCTTTCAAAAAATATAATTTTAATAATTTTTGGACTAATTTAAGGTTTCCAACTATGTTGATTTCTAATTATACTTTTCTTAGGCCACTACATACCAAAAACATACATGCCTATACATGTTCATGTAATTTTTATTAAGTTGATTCAAGTGAAAAATTATTTATATGGTCACAAACTAGGCCTAATTCTACACATTCAAAAAAAAATTGACTTTTACATTTATTAGACAGCTATCCATTTTTTTTTTGTTTTTAGGATCTTTTACATGAAAAATTCATATAAAAATATTCATAGGCATAGTTAAATTGGTACACCAAAGGGTATGTTTTGGTTAAAGGTTTAAAAAATACATTTTATGACATCTCATGATAAATTTAGTTATATCATATGGCATGTATGTTTGCAGCATGTAGTGGGCATTAGAGCATAGGGCTTACAATTTATGTTTTAGGGATTATGGATTAGGGAATAAGGTTTAGATTTAAGGACCTATATATAGTGTCTAATCACTTTATGCCATGTGAAACTAATTCTTACTACAAAGAATGTTAATTAGGACTAAGTCCATTGATGAATAAAAAAAGGTTATGGTTTACAATTTAGGTTATAGTGTTTAGAGTTTATGGTTTAGGGTATACAAGGTTAATTGAAAAGATAATTGAGGATAATTTTAATCACTTGGACCCATTTTTGACTATACAATGTTTTTTTGGTTTGTCATTATATCCTTGATTTCATCGTGCATATTAAGTGAATTAGTCAAATGGGGTAATCAGTCATGTTATTTAGGCCAAATTAAGCCATGTGAACTTAATTGTTAGTCTAAATGATGTTAATTTGGGCTAAAATGATTGGTTAAAGGTCTAAGGATTTATAACTATGGTTTAGAGTTAATGTATTAGGAACTTTATAGATTATATATTTGGGTATAGCTTTTATGGTATACAAGGTAAAATCATGATGGTGATTGGGGAAATTTTGAGCTCCTTCAACCTAGATCTATGAGGAAAGAATTTGAATTTGGGATCAATTATCCTCCACATCATCATAAATTGAGCCTATGAAGTCAATTGTGGTAATGATTGATGTTATTTTGACCAAGTTCATCCCTATGAACCTAATTCTTACTATTTATAAAGGATGTTAGTTTCATCCAAATTTATTAGTTTAGGGTCTAAAATTAAAAGCATTTGTGGTGTAGGGCTTATGGATTAGGGTTTAAGGTATATGGTATAGTGTTTAATATAAATAGTTTAGGGTTTAGGGTGTAAGATATTAGATATAGGGTCTAGTCACTAAGGTAATTGAAGAAAATATGCATTGCCTGTTCACTTATTTGTGATAATTACCTAAACATGTTTGAATTTCTAATAAAAGTAGGGTGAGTTAAACCACACATGTTGAATAAATTTAATATAAAATTTATTGAGCCATAAATTTGGTTTAGAGGATTAATTTTACTCAAATCATGCCCCTAATTGTTTAATTTGAATAATTAGATCAACTCATGATAAAATCAAAATTTTAATTTTGCTCCAAATCATATCTTGCTCTTTAAAGGGTTCAAATTGGCCTCAAATGCCTCCTAGATTAAATGAATAAACTCTTTGGTTAATTATATATGACATGAAATTAGGGTTAGTTTCACTCTAAATCACATTGAATATATTGTTTAAAATATGTTCACATGGCTCATCTTGACCCTAATTACCTTCATAATTAACCTAATCAACATTTGCATTCATCAGCTGATGACTTCAATTTTATTGATCTCAAAACAACAATATATACATGTAAAACTTGCATATAAATAAATTATGTTTCTTTTATTCAATCAAGATAATGAAATTGGAGTTTATCAATCCCAAAATCACATTTTATACTCATGTAATTAGACTAAAAGGGCTCAAAATAACCCTAATTTAATTCAAATGCACAGCTAGATTGGTACTCCATAGGCTATATTTTGTCTTTAGGTTTAAAAAATTCATTTTATGACATCTCATGATAAAATAATTTATATTATAAGGCATTCATGTTTGTGGCATGTATGTTTGTGACATCTCTAAACTTGACAAAAGACAACTTCTTATATACAAAGTAGGGTACTAGCGCATTGATATACCTTGAACATAGATCCCTATAGAACCTAAATTACTAACTAAAACAAACTATTCAGAAACATAGACAACACTAAAAAAATTATAATTTTTTTTTTACACGTTCAAAAGTTCACCACCTATCGATAAAAACTAACACAGGTCTGTTTGACAAAATTTAGCCTCTTTTAGGATTGTATATATTCTTGACAAAAAATAAAATGACCCTTGATTTATTTATTGTTCTAAAACAGCATTTGAATATTTTTAAGGCTATAAATTCCTTTTCAAATACCAAATTTAAAATAACTAATCCTTAAACATTTATAATATCACTGAACTCTCTTTTCAACCTAATGCTCTAAGTCCGTTAGTACTTAGCCAAAGGATCCTTGTACTCAAATTAATTTTTCAAAAATATAATTTATTTAATCATGTATAAATTTAAATATAAATTGAATCTATAAAATTATGAGTGATTTGGCTTAGTGGATCACCAAAAACCAACTTTTGACTTCTTAACCCTTTCTAGGATGAACTTGGATTGTCTTCATTTTAAGGAAGATTCGACTCATGTCAAATAAACAATAAGTTAATTAATAGGTCAATACATATCCAATTTTCATTCAACACTATCAAATCTTGACAAGAAAATTAGTCTAGAAAAATAATCTTAATCAACCAAACTTTGCTCTTAAGACTACTACGAATAATGGCTCTTCTAGTATGTCAAATTGCAAATTTAGGTTTTATGGTGTTGAGATTATATAACATTGTCATGTTATTAATTAATTTACATTATTAATTAAATAACATGATCACATTATTAATTCCATGACACTATTTCAATTTTAATTAAATTCCCAAACCTTTTGGCATTGGAATGAATTAGATTCCAGAGCCAAAGGATTGGACTGTCAATGTATTGTTGAGTTTTAAGAGTTATGATAAGAAAAAAAACAATTTAACTGTGATTGAAAAATACAAAAAGAATTTCAAGGTGAAAACCTAAAAACTTAATACCATCGTGATGAGCATGCTCTTTTCTTTCCAAAAATATGATTTTTATCATTTTTTGACTAATTTAAGGTTCTAAACTATGTTGATTTCTAATTATACTTTTTTTAGGCCACTGCAGGCCACAAAAATACATGCCTCTACAAATTCATGTAATTTGTCTTATGTTGATCCAAGTGAAAAACAAGTTATATAGTCACAAACTAGGCCTAATTCTGCACCTTAAGAAAAATATATATTTTTAGTTTTTTGATGTAGTTATGCATATTACACATATAGCTATCCTTTTTTTTCATTTCTTAGGATCTATTTACTTGAAAAAATAACATAACAGTATTCACTAAAAAAATATAGGTCCCAAAATAGAATATCTTATCTAAATTTTCCCCAAAGGGTTCCAAATAATATTTAACACTGCTCAACAAATGTTGTACCATACGGTCATCTATTTCTTATGTTTTATAAGAAAAATAGAAGTTCCTCTTCAAATTTTATATATTTGTCCTAGTTATACATAACACTTTTTTTTTTAAAATAGTGTTTTGTAAACTAGACTCAAAATACTACATTTCATGTACTTACATCATTTTCAAATTTGGAGTATAGATATCTCAAATTATTTGTAGAAGTTTAGATTTTTGAAATTTCAAAAAAATCATGTCCATAAGTAGGCCACTTTTCGTCCCCAACTTTTTGTGCTTACACTTTATTTTCATCTTTTTTTATTATATCTATATTTTTTATAAATATTAATGTGTTCTTTAGGTTTTAATCATAAGATATAGTGATTATGATATATATTATATTATTTTTAGTAAAACTGATTTTGGCTGATATAGATAATTCATTCTTCTAGACTCCTCCCTTCTTGGCAGTCCATTACGTTATTTTTGCTAACTCTTTTTGTATATATTCTAATCTTTATACATGAATAAAACAATGAAGTACATTGGTTTACTTACAAGACCAGTATCAAAGCCTTATAAAGACCTTGACCGATGCCTACAATGACTTTGAAAGAAATCCAATTGATAGAGATAGCAAAACTATGTAACCATTGACTTGGGATGTTTATAGTGACCATGTAGCAGGAGTAGATAATTGGCAAAGCTTTTAGCTATATGCAACATTGTGAGGCAAGCTTGAATATTGATTAGCGAAAGTTGTAGTCAACATAAAATGATAAAGGAAATAAAGACAACTTAGTGACACGGGAAAGAGTCCTACATATAAACCAAGGAAGGTTTATAAGCCTACAACCATAATGGGAGATTAGTCAAGATAAATATTTGTAGATCATGGGAAAGTAAATAAGATAGAATTATTATGAAGAATCACCTAGTCGAAATTTATATAAAATTAAGTGGTCGAAGCATGATTGTAAGGCATTTGATTCCCATAGACCTGTAATGTAACTAAATGTGGTGGTTTGGTGGCAAATAAAAGAGAAGGTGATGGAATTTTTTCAACTTACCTCATCTTAGAACTTTTATCGATGCATCAATCTTTGGCATAGCGAAGTGAAAACATTATTGCTACCTAACATGTATATAATTAAAATGGTTAGTACAATGTATAAGGAAGAACCCTTGTTGAAAGAAGCCCAGTTTGAAAATATACAATGTAACAACCTATTGCTATTGGTGAGTACAAACATAGACCCTAGACAAGATATGTGACTTGAAGACAAGAGGATAAATCAATCAAAAGAACTCATAATGCTGAGACATGAGTGAGATCACTGCATATGTCCAATGTTAAGGATAGTATTCGAAGCACTGAAACCTACCAAGGACACTCACAAGCCATGGATAACTATCATGACACTCAAAAGAGCTCGGGTTTGTGCTTTACTTTTATTAAATCCCTCCGTGACTATGGGAAACTTCTGTTTGATGAGCTAATCTGCATAAGACTTCTCAAATATTTTGTGTTCTACATACACTACCAAGTAAGGAGAATATGGGCAAAATTTGAAGGATATGATGTAGACTATGAAGATGAGGTTGAACACCCTAGGAAACATCCCTATCTCTCAGTACATAATTATCATGCTCATCTCCAAGCTCAATTTTCTTGCTAGTCACTAATAATACTTATAATTGTCTCTCATAACAATAAAATAAAATATTTTTCTTTATAATGTCCACTCCAAAATTGTTGATCTCTAACACCCAACTTCTCAAAAGATCAAACTATGCTTCCCAAAAAATGAAGATGCACAACATATTTCATTTTTAATAACTATGGGGCATTATGACAGGGGTTGCATAGGTTCCTATAGATTTAAATGAGCTCACAATGTATGAAAAGGCTAATGCTAAAAATTTGATGCTGATGATGTGTAGCTTCATGTCAAGGATGCTTACAGAGCAAAGACAAACTGGGATAAGTTAGTGACCATATATGAGGTGAAAAATAAGATGAATATCCTCAATCTATATTCAAGAATTCACACAATCTCTATGGAGTCTAATGATAATGTTGAGGAATTCTTACATTAGGTGGCTAAGCTATGAAAGAAATTATTAGCACTTGGTGAGATGATAGTTGACCAAACCTTGATCTAGATCACCTTAAGGGCTCTCCCTTCCTAATTCAAAGTGTTTTTCATGATGTTGAATGTCTCTAAATAGAAAGTGTCATTATAAGAGATCATGAACCTATTGTACCAAGAAGAAGACATCAACTTAGTCCAAGATGAGTTTTAATAGAAAGCTCTTATCTTGAAGTAATGACAAGGTTAGAAATATTGCAAAGAACCTCCAAAAAAGAAACCACAAAAAATATTAACAACTATCTCCACATGAAAAATCATAAAAGTTGAAGAGGTGGTGTCACATCTTTCAAACCAATAATGATCACATAGAGAACTATTGGTATGGTGGCCTAAAACAAGGGTCTTCCAGTAAAGAAATCACAATAAGGCATGATGATTCTCAAAAATTGAAAATGCATCCCTCTTGGTGGAAGCATAAGTGACATATCCTATCTCAACAAGATGATGGATCTAATGAAGAGACACCTTAAGAAGACAAAAACCTAGTGCTAGTCTCCCAGACCTCTCAATGCATGAGGAATATCTGGTTGATTGACTCAATTGCCACTAAAAACATGTCAAGTGACAAGGCATTGTATGATTCACTAATAGACCAACCCACAACGGATCAAGTTGGGATCACTAATGATAAAAAGTATGTTGTATAAGGCACATGAAAACTCACAATTCCTCTCAAAACATGAAAATATACACTCTCAAATGTACTATATGTTACTGGACTGATATCCAACATATTTTGAGTCAGTCAGCTTTTGAATCATCATCTAAAGGTGGAGTTTCTTGTTGATAATGGTATCAAATCCTATTTGATCTCATGAAAAGATATGGTTATTAATAAAGCATTTTTTAAAGATAAAATAAATTATTTGCTTTAGATGTTTCATCTTCTACAATAGCTCTATCTGCCTCTATGGTAGAATCTATTGCTCTCTGGCACTACCGTTATGGTCACCTCTCTATTGGATTTTTATATTAGTTAAGTTCAAAAGGGATGGTACATGGGCTTCCCAAATTGTTCAGTTCCTTGCCCATTTTCACTAGATGACTTGAAGGTAAACAACATAGTGATCCATTCAAGACAAGCTCCTTTCACGCCAAGAAAAATTTGGAGGTTGTTCATATCGATATAAATGGACTGCTTCTTGCTTCAATTTCAGGATACAAGTTCTTCCAATTGTTCATGGATGACTACTCTCAAAAAACATGGGTGTTTTTCCTGAAGAAGAAGAACAAGGCCCTTCATTTCTAGATATTTTATCATCAATCTATGAAGGAGACTAGACAACCTTTTCTTCACCTTTGCTTAGATTGAAGGGGGAATTCACATCAATGAATTTCTTAGCATTCCTAAACCAATAAGGCATTAAATAGAGTTTGACTACTCCATACACACCCCAAAAAAATTGCATTACTGAGCGATGCAATCACATAGTGATGGAAATGTCTACCCTATAGATGTTGTAGGTTTTTTTTGTTGGTGCTTGAATTTACACCATGTCTTTATTCCATTTTTTGAAGAATAAATCTTGATCCTTAAAGCCCACATGGTAATAATACAAGAAACATAGTAGGAAGAGTGTAAAGGTGCAGTCGTGCCACCAAAAAGGAATCTACGAGGGATGTGTAAAATGGAACACAAGAAATTAAATGTAGTAACGGGTTTAAACTCAGCTGGGTAGCATCCTATGTGGAGTATATATAACTACGTGGATGTTGCTTAATATAATCATCGATGCCATTGAACACATGCCACGTGGAAGATAAGGATAAAACAAACATTTTAAGGAAATAAAGGATGTGAGGTAGCTCGACGGAAACTCCATCATTGACCACACTTTGACTAGGTTTTAAAAGTTGCAAATGAGGCATGAGAGCTCCGTCGGGGTCTCAATGGATGAAATGCAATTGCAAAGCATGTGCAAATAGTGGTGTAACGTTCTGCGAGGGCTATAAGTGTTAAAATATATAATTGCAAAACATACACCGAAGCTCGTAGGAAATTATGGTGGAGATACACTGCCCAAATACACATTCCTAAAGTGCAATGTGCTCTTGTAGTTCTGCATTCTGTGGAAGAAAAGGAAAATGGCAATACGTCGAAATATAGAGTCATTGCAAATTGCAAAGTGTTGATCCACATCCACATTCTACAGGTAGGAGAAGACAAGAACAATGATAGGGATTGGTGGGGGGCAGAATCCTGAAAGCACTTTGCACTTTCTCTTAAATTGCAAAGTTCATTGGTACTTTTAGATTTTATGAAGTGTAAAGACTTAAATGAGCAGCAACACTAATGAGACAAAAGGTACATAGGTGGTTGGCATAATGAATATGTTGTGCAAAAGATGAAGCTTGTTCACCATTAGGTTCGAGTATTTCAACTGAGGTGTCATAAAATAAAGGTAGAGATGAATAACATGGCTGCAAATGATTAGTAAAGGAAAATGGCAGGTTTTCTGATGCCCAAAGGAGAATCGCTATTTGAGGTCCTGGCCATGTCTTTATTTGGTCGAATACATAGGCTTGCAAGGCCTTGCCTTGTGATTGCTACATGGCTCGATGGTTTTGGAGACTTTGTTTGTGAGCAAGGGGTACCGTTTTTACTGTAGCAGTTCAATGGGGCTTCGAACAGAAATGGATCAGCATGGTAAACATATGGATTGCTATGTGTCTCAACTACGTTCTGATATATCATACAATATTGTTGAAGATGGATATTTTTATCGATAGATTAAGATTTGAAGTTTTGGTAAAGGAGCAAAATCTTCACAAAATGAAGCTTTAACGGTAGACTGTAATGAGATTATCGTATATAAGAGATAATAATAAACTCTGTGAATAAGGCCATTATACAATTATGCCAAAGTGGTAACTCTAATTTAAAAAAGCATGTTGGGATAGGTTATATGAAGATAAAATCTAGGTTAAACATTGCGATAGTATGTTCGACCAAAAGGATGTGTGACCAGCTTTCTTATGGTCTTGGTTATTTTGGAGTTGTTTGTGTCCATGGAAACAAATCTTGAGGAGAGAGATTGGGTTTTACTTCAATTCAAAACATGGAAATTCCCTTATGTTAGTTGTAACAGGTATGGCTACGAGATGTCTCAATATTAAAGGATGGAAAGTATGCCCCTGATTTAATCAAGTTTCTAGAAGGTGCAAATAAAAGATTTACATAAAAAATAAGGAATATAGCTATTCACAAAGGATGTAATGGCATTTCTAATGTATTTATTGAAGACTCTATGGTCTAAAAAATGTCCATGTCTACAAGGCAATGTATCCTTCCATTTATGATTTGTTATTGTTGAGAAGTAATAAATATTGTTGTGTTTTTGTAACATACGAGGATAGGGATAGGCTTGTAGTAAAATCCTTTGCAAAATGCTCTACTCAACCAGGTAGCTAGAAATGGAGTAAAAATGAAAAATCAAAAAAAATTCAAGTGTCAAAAAGTCATAAAAGAGATCCCCAAACTCCCTAGGAAAATTATGTGGGAAAAGGCAACTTACAGAAAGGTAAGGTCTCAAAATGCGTTGTGCAAATTGTGGTTAACTCTCACAATCTTGCCAGTCAAAGAACATGGAAAAATCAACTCAAGGATACTTTTCATGGAAATGGGAATGAAAAGTGCAAAATGCATTTGGAGTTCCAGATTGCCTAAAAGTATATTTTGAGGGAAACGGGAACCCCATATGCAATTTGTACTTTTAAAAAAATGCAGAATTCATTTGGAGTACTAGGTTCCCTAAAGGGAACTACAAGTGCAAATTTGAATTTGCAAAGGAACCTTTCAGGGGAATTACATGTGTAAATTGCAATTGTCCAAATTTGATATTGTAAATTTGCAAGAGGAACCAGAATTTCCTCTAAATGTCAAAAGGTGAAAATAATGCGTTTATGTTTTAAAAAATATATATATGAAGGAAACCTTGAAAATGCCATGGTGCAAAAATCAAATGTGAAAATTACAACATGTCAAAAAGCAAATTTGCAAAAAGTAAATGTGAAAAAATGCAAAATGTACGAAAAACAAGTTAGAGCCAAAAAGAAAAAAGGTAAAAAGACTTAAGTTTTTCATTTTCTCATGTTTTACTTGTCCAAGCTCCTCTACGGGAGAGAAATTACGGGTCTATAAATCCAAGTGGGACACTCCAAGGAAATATCTTGAATAGCAATGGATCCATAATATTCCCATGCCATCATATAATACAAGGTTGTTATGCGTAATGCATAAAGGGAAGGGTAGTTATCCAAGAGGTTCCATCTATGCAAGAAAGTGGTCAAGGGCATCTTCAGGAAGTTACACATAATGATAAATGGTTTGTTTAGCCTCTACAATGAGTTTTTACCTTCTATATCATGTAAAAGGCATATCTAACTAAGAAATCAAAGGTTATCCTCCAAATCTTCATCATTTCATGTAGAGGTAGTTAGAGCAAGATTTTCCATGAAAGTAGGTGAAGATTCTAGGCATGGTAAAGCATCTTTCCGGCTAGGAGCATGATGGCATAACTTTAGTGTCTTGACCATAATTTTGAAAATTATGAAATGCAACCCCCATTATTGGATTTGAAAAGAAGGGTGTAATAAGTGTATAAATAAAGGGTTTGTCCTCTATTCCTTGGTTATTATTGGTGGTATTTATTTTTCTTCAAGTATAGCCTGTTAAAAAATTTAGGATCACTACTGTGTGCATTTCTCTTTCTTGCTAAGGTGGGTCTAGTTGTACATCCATTAGCAAGCTTTGACAAAATGTCTATATGTCTCCCTTATCCAACATGGAGCAAATCCACCATGCTTTTACCCTTGGTAGTATCTTGAAATAATGATATATGTAAAATTTTATTGAGAAGTTAATGGAAAATATTTGTGGATCTTACTATTTCCATTTGATGAAGTGTAGTGATGTGTTTTGAAAATGTTGTTGATTAGACATCTTGTTCTATGCTTATTACTGGTTACCATCTTGGGCTTAGATCTATATTATAAATCCCTTTTTGCATTATGTTTAGAAATGTGTTG
>JARHVA010001251.1:3412500-3430000 GCA_037957365.1 Torreya grandis | reverse complement strand
ATTTGTTTTCTTAAAAAAAATTATTTCTTAATTATAATTTAAAAAATAAAATATATTTTTTCATTTATTAGACTATGATTGATCGGACAAATTTAAAAACTGATCTATAATATTAAAAAATCTATTAGTAAATTTAAAAATGCAATTTCCGTCCATACATTTTTCACATCTCACATTTCACATTATTTTTTATTTAAAATTTTGTCCAATTCATTAATATTAAATTTTGAAATTAGTATTTAAATACTATATAATGCTATAATTGTATTTATCATTCATATATATATATATATATATATATATATATATATATATATATATATATTCTAAAACTTGTATGTTTTTTTTATTGATTTTGAGTTTTGTTTTAAATATTAATTCTTAATTTGAAATTATTGATTTTTTTTTTAAAATCTTATTATTAATTAATCATTTCAATTTAATATGATTAATTGAAATTTTTTATTTTCTTATATAAATAATTATCTCTACAAATTTAAATTTAATAAAATATCAAAAATGATCTTAATTTAATAAATAATTATATTTTTATGATTTCCTTTTTATTTATTTATGTTTTAATAGTAGTAATATTCAATATTACACAAGAAAATACATATTTGGGAGATAGTAAAAGCCACTTTTACTAAAACAAAGTAGTGTTTAATGAAGGGATAACAAAAATTGTTTAGAATTGTCTTTTGAAGAAGTTAGTTGATGGAGTGAAGAGAGGATATGAGTCTGAAAACTCAAGACTCAAACAAAGAATTGTCTAAAAATAAAAAAATTGAAAGCTCAGAATCTATATAAACAATTAGTTATGGTGAACTCTAAGCAAGAAATGTGGTAAGAGGTAAAAAAGAAAAAAGAAAAAAGAAAAGAAATTGCAAGATAGATAATCTTTTGGACTACCTTCCCACAAGCTGATGTTTGATACCAGATTTTAGGTGGTAAATAGGTATGATGTTTGATTGCTTTTAACCCTGTAGTGTTTTAGTGTAATTGGTTTTTTTGAATCATGATATTTGAACATAATTTGTTGTATTATCTCAATATTAATATAAGGTATGGATCCCATCAAAACTAGTAATTATCAAAAACAAAACAAAAAATCATTATTAAATAATATACTTATATAAATAATTAAAAATAATATTATTAATTTTTTATTAGTGAATTTATAAGTAAAAAGTTTTTAATGAGATAATCAATATGTAGGTTTGTATAAATTTAAAGCCCTCTATTTAATATGTTTTTACATGAGAACAATTATTAGTTCAATGTTTATGCCTACCATTATCTTATTTACAAAATATTTAGTAATATTTTAATTCATATAATTTTATTTTAAATAAAATACTTCATTTTTAATTGAGTTAATATAAATAACAAACTATATCAATTGTAATATAATTATTTACAATTAATAATTATCATTTTGTGGTTTGTGATGTTTTTATCATTTTAGTTTTAAATTTTAATTAGTTAATTTAATTTTGATTTGATGGTTTAGTACATATATTTTTAGAAAAGAAGTCACAAATTATAATCTTACCAAAAATATTTAAATCTTACATGAGATTACATGAGATTATATATATGTAGGGTAAATATTAAATAGTTAAATTGTTATTTTAAATAAATATTACCTGATCTTTATATACATATTAATGTTTTGTTCTTTTCTAAACATTTAAAGTGATAATATTTCTTGTATATCACAACTATTAATTTAAATGGAGAAAAGTTAGAAATATAAACTTAAAAACAATGGATTTTTAATTTTTATGTAAAAAATTAATTTAGAAAATTACATAATGATTTAGATTATGATACTAATATCATTGATAGAAATCTAATATACACATGATCTATTTTGAACATTGTCGAAAAAATATTTTTTTATTTAACATGAAAATAATTTTTTTTTATAGATATTCCTCAATAATTTTTTTTTTTAAAAATTAAAATATTTTTATTATGCAAAAAAGTTAATGTTTCTAATTTACAAATTACGAAATAAAAAATAAAAAAATAAAAAATTAATACCGTGATTTATATAATTTAAAAATAAAAATAATAATTCTAATTCAACTAAACTTTTAGGAAGCCAAATAAATTTTAAAAACCTATTCATTTGGTATACGGCAAAGTCGTTTCCATAAAAAAAGGACGAGTTTGTTTCCTAAACCCTAAACAAAGTTTACAAAATTTACGTTCATTCAACGAAATAAATTGTGAACCGTAAAAAAATAATAGAAGTGAAAGGCAATATTCCAATAGAATTCATGGTCTGCCATAGAGAAGAGAGTTGAGAATGAATAGGAGAAAATAGCAAGCCAAATATTAACTAGTTTGAGAAAAGAACCTTAAGTATGGCCAGGGTCTGGGGTGAGATTTTGAAAGAGTTGTGGAGAACAATGTCGGGAATTCTAGAGCCAGACAGAGTGGTAGGCAGCAAGCCAGTCCCCGGATTGGCACTGCCGAATGCAGAGATACCGAAAACAGTTTTATACTTGTCGAGATTGATCTGGTAGTGGACAAAGCCCTTTGGAAAGACTAGCATGTTGGTGCTGTCCGAAAAGGCCAGTGTGAGTGATCCATCTAGCACCAGGAAGAGTTCACTCGCACGCGGATGGAAGTGAGGAGGGACCACGCTGGTTGGCCCAAATTCAAAGAAAGCCGAAGACACGCCCAGCCCTGACAGTCCTGGGAATTCTGTCCTGGAGAGTCTCGCTATTTTAAAGTTGCCGCTGGCAGTTGAATTCTGACCTACTGCCCTGAAGCCTCTAAATGTGAACAAGTTCCCATCCAGGTTTCCACCACTAAGATCACCGAAATCCGTTAAAGATCAGGATCTGCAGCTTCCACTTTCACTAGTCCCACAATAACTACAATAAACATAACTACACCCATTATTCCCACCACCTTTTTCGCCATCCTCGTCTTCTTCAATATCTATATCAAGAATTATAACCAGAATAAAAAATAATGAAGACGGATTAGTTCTAATTGAATTGAATTGTTTCGTTGTGATGTTGCTTTGATCTTCTTTTAATTTATAGAATCCCTACAATGAATAAATGGCTGACACAATAGTACCAGTACGCCCATGAAACTTGTGGACAAGAGAAAAATGACTATTTGTATTGCCGCGTGGGTCATAAATTTGTATTGTCTGACCCATTCAACTTCAAAAATTGCTGTCCAGAAGGAATGTAGAAAAGGGCGAATATAGCTTTTTTTTTTCTTGTAGTATAGTACATTTGTTCTTGTAGTATAGTACATTGTATAATTTATTCATCGGAGTATTCTCAATGATACCGGCATTTTAATATTAAACTAAAGCCAAGCAATATGATCCAAACAACTCGTGCGTTTTTCTCTTTGTTTTTATAAGTAATATTATTGATTTTTAATCTGATTTGACAAGACAGAAATAATTTTAAAGCCGGTCAATTATAATAATGATATAAAGTCTGAATAAATTAATAATAAAGAGAGTAACAATTTGTTACCTTTTATTGATGTTCTATGCGTACTCGAGAAAATAATAAGAACATTATAAACTGCAATATCAACATTTTAGTTAACGAAGCTAGATGAGGTATAAGTTTATCACTAGAATCTGAAATCATTACATCTAGGCTTTTCTTTTTTTTACTATCAACGCAACAAAGGATTTGGCCAACTATAAGACAATAAGTGATAGTGAATATAATGAAGAAAATAGTTAATATTGATTATATTCTTTATAAATAATTATGAATTTGTAATATATTGTCTTCACCAAATAACCCAAAAAAAAATGATCAATAAATTTTTTAATTAATATTTACATACATCTAAAAATAATATGATAATAAGGAAATGAATCCTCTTAACAAAAACTACAATTTGTTTGTTGTTTAGAGTACATGTCATGGTTACTTTATATTCTCTCATGTCTCGTACGTGGTAAGGGATGGTTTATGAATATTGACCATAACCAGTGAATGGTGAGTACTTGGTAGCACAAGCCATCAATAAGATGGGTACATTCAAGAAATTTAAATATGACAAGGATCTTAATAATTTTTGTTAGGTTGGTTTTAGCGACAGTTAACTTACATTTACCTTCCTCTATTCTTAAACCACATGGAAGATTAACATCTCAAGGATTCAATCCTCTGTACATTATTCAACTAAAAGAATACTCAATTTCTCACTTTGTTTTGATTTTTTTCCTATCAAATTTGGATTAAAAAACATATCTCTTCATGTAGAGTACTAACGTAGAATGATGGAACTATCTCATCATGATAAAAGGTGACAAGTCATAATAGAAGTACAAGATAAGGGTTAGTATCGAAATCATTTGATTTTATAATTCCATGGTCATGATCAACAATGAATAGTAATAACTCAAGGGTATATGATCTTTCTACTAGAGACAAGGTTCAACCCACTCACATCACATTGCAACATGGTCCAAAGTTGAGATAGTCATAAAGGAGATTGTTTTCCATCCTTTACAAGATAATGTAATAGAGGCCGAAATGAAAAATTATTAATATTTTCTAAGCATGATCATAAGTAATCCAAGATAAGTATGAATTTTAATTCTAATTATAGAGATGGAGATTATAATGAACCAAGTAGGGCATTCAACTGATATTATTTTTACACATTTCATAAGAGCAAATCCTTACTATTATACTTCTTTTCAAAGATTATTCTTCTATCACAACATATAAAAATCCCAAGCATGCTTATAGACCTCAATAAAGGTTATATTCTTCCATAGAATAAGGTATAGAATAAACCATTATATTTAAATTTAAGATGTCCAAGCTTATCAAGATAATAATATGTTTGACACTCTAAACAAGTTTATCATTTTAATTCCCTTTCAAGGGCTTCTTTCCAAGCATAGTTAACTAATAGATCACAATTATTGTTAAGCAAGAATAAAGACATTGATCATTAAGTTCAGATTCTTGGTCAACAAATAATATAGGTTTTCTCAAAGAATTTGGACAACATAGGTTTTGTTCAATATCCAACTTCTTAAGTTAATCAAGTCCTCTTACAACCCACTTAAATCTTTAACAAAATGGTAAAAGTAGAAATCTTGGAGAGCCTAACATATATACAACTGTCAAAAAAATAAATTTACTCATATACTACCATTTCAATGTGTGTGTGTGTGTGTGTGTGTGTGTGTGTGTGTACATACATACATACATACATACATATACATACATACATACATATTTATATATGTATGTATGTATGTATGTATGTATGTATGTATGTATGTATATACATATACATGTATGTATGTGTGTGTGTGTGTGTGTGTGTGTGTGTGTGTGTGTGTGTGTGTGTATGTATACACACACACACACACACACACACACACACATATACATATATATATATATATATATATATATATATATATATATATATATATATATATATATATATATATATATACATATATATATATGTGTGTGTGTGTGTGTGTGTGTGTGTATGTATATATATATATATACATACACACACACACATATATATATACATATATATATATATATATATATATATATATATATATATATATATATATATATATATATATAGTATACACACACATATATATATGTATATGTATATATATATATATATATATATATATATATATATATATATATATATATATATGTATATGTATATATACATATATATATACATATATATATATATACATATATATATACATATATATGTATATATATATACATATATATACATATATATGTGTGTGTGTGTGTGTGTGTGTGTGTGTGTGTATATATATATATGTTCCATTCTATTTACACCATATTTTAATTGTATAATGGTATAACATTACAATCCTTTCTCTCACAAATCTTAATAATTCACTACACATTAATGTTTATTCTGTCATACTATTTTTCTCTCGATTATTTACTAATGATGCCACACTTCCCATTAAAATATACTTAAGGTGAACACAATAAAAAAAAATTACCTTATTTTATATCATTCATGTTTAAAAGATAAAAAGAGCATGTTACAACCCAACATTATGATGTAATTTCAACATAATGAATACATGGTATTTCAGTCATTTGCATTGCTCCATACAATTTAATTTAATTATATAAACAATAAAAAAGGTACAAAGACTTTTTCAATTAATTTTTAGGTAAATCCCTTGTTTTATTTATCAAATGAATTAAAATATCAACAAAAATAGGGTCAACATATAGATGGCATGTTATACATGTCATAGACAACCTCCTAATGCTTAAATCATTACTAAAGTAGACAAGTACGCTGATTCTCAAACTCATTCAACTTACCCTCAATCTAACTCTTAACAAGTTTTTTGAAGTAAAATTAAGGATTATTACATGTTCAACTAATGGACAACTTTTTAGTAATCACATGCATCTAATTATTTTAAAAGTCAAATTTATATTATGAATACAAACTCATAATTATAAAATTACTATAGAAATGTGTAAATTAATTAAATTCCACTCCTCGTAGAATAATTAATTAAATTCTACATTCCTAATAATAATATTAACTTCAAAAGTGAATAAAATTACCATAACATGAAATATAATTCACCCGATAACTAATTATTTTAAATAAATTTTAGTCACCGTAGAATAATTAATTAATTTCTACTTTCCAAAAAAAAATAGTTAGATAATTCAATAGTTATTAAATATGAGACCATCTATGAATTAAATTTTATCCATACGAAATAATGAATACAATGGATGAATAAAATAGACATACATCAAAAGATATTAAAGCCTTTCTAAAACAAGGAAGATACATTCACACATCAAATGAATAAAGGTGTTATAATTAACCTAGACACATCCATGTCTAAAGAATATTATAAGAAACATGCCTCTTAGAAAGGAAATAAAATATGAAGCAACCAAAAAAAGTGTAATAAGAATTAAATATTTATAGGGTAGACTACAACCAAACACTTTTTACCAATGTAACTATTATTTATTTAGATAAAATAATATAAATAAATTTGGCAATATAATTTACATATTTTATATTCAATAATCTCAAGAAATTTATTTAATAAATTTCTTACAATAAAACCCCACAACACTTGTAAAATATGTTAAAATAATAGATTTTTCATAATTGTTAATGCACCAAGTGTGGCCTTATAAATTGATAATTTTACATAGAGCTGACCTAACCTTAGTTGTATAAGGGGTCTTTTTAAAATTAATCATATCACTACTATAGTATAAATCATATAGGCTACATTTGACTAACCCCATTTATATATATTATTTTATTTTATTATTATTCACACACACACACACACAAATAGATAGCTTAATCCCTTACCATCACTACCTATGCATTAATGTGGGCCACAAAAAATTACCAGGGAAAAAAAATGATTTAAACATAAGAAGTTTGTAAATTATAAGGATAACATGCTTGAATACTCTTGCAGCTCACCATTCTCCTTACATGGCCTCCTTTCTTCTCCTGAATAGGGTATCCTCCTTCACAGCTCCACCTTCTTCATTCTATGGCTGGCTTTTGTAGATCCAGGATCCAGGTCTAAATTAGTTTATCCCCACTTGATTATAAATAAAATCTATATATCTCTATTACAATTATGTAAAAAGGGAAGGAATAATTATAAAAGAAAGTTTTTTCTTTGGTCAATAACCTAATAATGGCACCAATATATAAGTTTTAAATAAAATATTATTTTTTATTATAAATTTTCAAATACCATGAGGATGGTACTCTTCAAAAAAATGTAGTCAATATGCTCTCCTCTCAAGGCCTTTAAAAAAATAAAATCATTATTATTTTTTATTCTAACCAAGGCATGGTAAAGAAAATCACTAACATTTAAAATTTTACCCAACTCCCATAAAGAAAATCTTTCTAATTAATTGATCTCCCCTAAAGATGTGCTCTACCCATACTTTTTTTAATTTACCTGAGATAAATTATTTAAACCCATTAAAATAATATATTTTATCAAACTCCATCTGTTTTCAATAAATGAGCCCACCTAAGATAATAATAATAAAATTAATAAAAAAATAGTGTGTTCCACAAGATTTCCCATTATTATTATTATTGTTGTTGTTGTTGTTGTTGATGTTATTTACTAAGTAAGATTATTACTAAATCATGAAAACAATATTTTATTTCACTCTATATGTAATTCCACACATTAAATCTTAAGTTGGAAATGAGGAACTTAAGCAAGGTTAGATCATCATGAACTAATATTTTTGTATTTCAAATAATAGGCCTTACTTATCAACCATATAGTGTTACATACCATGATTATTCTAAAGGGCGGTCTTACATGACCATGATTATTCTAAAAGATGGGAGAAAAGATAAAACATATTTATCAAAGGTAAAATTTGAAACTCATGTCATTGACCCTCTTATAAAAATACCGCACAAACCACTAGTTGTCAAATAGGCTTTCATGATGAAGATATATATCACACTAGCCCTTTTATTATGCCATAGTCAGGAATACAGGGTAGATTCCTAAACATGCACACATGCACAAAGCCAAACAACTCAAGGACTAGGATGATATACCATAAAATCCTTTTATCATAGGGAGGGGCATTATAAAATTTAAAGAATAATGTTGATTCATGTTATGGATAAATGAATATTGAGTTAGCAATAAAATCAAAAGTAATATGTGAAATAGTGTGTAGGAGTTTATTCTCAAAATTTAACAGCACAAATGATGGGCGCCACATAGCAAGTGGGAATTTTTGTAAGATATGGAAAATTTATTGTGCATGAATGTCATGATAAAAAATATTATCTGTTCAAATTTTCCTTAATGCATTATAATTTAGTTCATGCTAATTTACACTATCAAAAATTCTTCTTATCATATGGTGATAAATTTCTCATAGATTTTCTAGTTTAAGAGTATAGTTTTATATATATTTCAATACAAATTCAAGTGAAATAACATTTCAAAAATCAACATTAACATTCAAATGGAAAGCATAATTGCATTGTGAGTATTCAATGTATCATTCTTACTAGAAGGATTTCTTTATGTGCACTTAGTATACCTCTAAACATGAGTAAACATCTTCATAGACAAGGAAACAATATATTTACTAATTGTCCACTATATTTAATATACATACATACATACATACACACACACACACACACACACACACACACACACACACACACACACACACACACACACACACACACACACACACACACACACACACACACACACACACACACACACACACACACACACACACACACACACACACACACACACGTGTGTGTGTGTGTGTGCGCGCGCACGTGTGTGTATGTGTGTATACACACACACACACATCATTATTATATTATTTATGATAAATGTATATTAAATATAGTGGAGAACTGGTAAATATATAATGAGTTCTCTTGTGAGTTAACTCCTACTACAACTTGTTTATATTACTCTTCATTAGGTTTTTATAATTGTTGGATTAATTTGACATATTACATTGTTTAGTTAATGTAATTATAGTTCATCAATTAGTGATGAGTTAGCATAGCAATTGGGTGCTTAGGTGATTAGGTGGAATATGTTATACCTCTATTGTTAATAGTTAGATAATCAATTAAATGGTTGGCAATTGTTTATCATTATATATAAACTTATGTTGTTGATCAATAAATCATTGTAGCATTCAGTCTTTATTTTCTATCATTAGTATCAAATTTATTCATAATGCAAGTTTGAGTGTTGTGAAGGGAAATTGCAGTCCCTATTGCCTTCTAAATATGAAAGGAAAATCCTAAGTGAGGTCATTCAATAGGTTAGCATTGGAGTGGTATAAATATTTTTAAGAGATGAAATCAAAATCATAGATCCTTTGAAGAGTAGTAATCAGAGAGTCACAGTTGATGCAAAAAAGGAACAAACCAATATAAACAAAAAAATCCTAAAGCATGAGAGTTGATGTAAAAAATAAAATGAAGGTTGGGTCTTAAATCAAGCAAATCATAGTCAGCAATAGAAATGGTAGTTTAAAATACTCATTGCAACCCATAAAATCTATAAAATGTAGGCATCAACTTAGAATTTGGACAAGGTCAAATATTTCACTAAGATACCATAGACATTTGGTGATCTCAATTAGATCAACATCTATCATACTCTAGTGGTTACGTGCTATCTTAGTGTAATTGTTACATGATTTGAATCCATCTCTTTGCATTAATAACTATTTAGTATCAATATATGCACATTTAACATGAAAGTGAAGGAGGGACATGTTTTGTTACCCAACAACTTTGTGGGACTGTTTATGGCTCATATAATTTTTGTAATTTAATCCTCAACATTCTTCAAATCATTCTAGGGTTTCACTATTTTAGTTATTTACTTTGGTTAAAGACTTTTCAAAAAAATTATATTATTTTAATGGTTATAACCATTAAGGTTCAAGTCAATTTAGAAATTTTATGCATCAAAGGTTTATAGAGTCATAATTATAATAGTCTATTATTTAGTCTTTAGATGTAAGAAATGTTTATTGATACATTTGGTTTTATATAGTTGTCAAAATCAAAATAAAAAGTATCAATATTGTGTTTTGGGTCTATTGTCAATATTTTCAAATGGTAATAAATCTCTTATACGAATGCATTACAAAGTGAACTCGATGTCCTAAGTCATATGGGTTAGTAGAAGAGCTTTCTAAAAAAACATGCATATGAGCTTTATCAATATATCATTTGAGTAAGCAGCTTCATTTACTAGAGGCTGGAGGAAATTTGTCATCCTCTCATGAGTTACCTATGATGGGGTCACAACATTACTATGGTGATAAATTTTGGTGTGTTGTTTAATAAGCTACTGAGCACTATTTTCTGGTTTGGTACATCCTAAAAAAGAGAATTATGGGGATCAAAAGAACTAAAGTAGTGCTTGGTTATTGGAAGAAGGTTTGTGGTTATTTGAGAAACCATTGAAGTATATTAGAAACCTCCTACACCCTCCAGGTTCATGGTTAACCTGTAGTAGAAAATCATATGGATTTGTGGTAATTCAAAAAACTACTGAAGGTGTTAGTAGAGAGATGTGTTCTTATCACTTTCATGTTTTTGGTAATCTTGAAAGGAAAAACCAAGATTTCACCCAGACCATGAATCCACAAAGATGGCATGCCACCTTAGAAAGTAAGCAAGCTATGCAGAGAGTGTAAATCTTGTTACAGTGTTTGTAATAAAGGGGAGATCACTATTAGGAAATATGATGTTTGTAGAAACAATGTAATAAAAAGAGGAAGGTTGGTACAATTTGACATATTACATTATTTATTTAATGTAATTATAGTTCACCAATTAGTGATGAGGTGGTTAGGTGATTAGGTGGAATAGGTTATAAACCTGTCATTAGTAGTTAAATAGTCAGTTACATGGTTGGTAATTGTTTATCACTATATATAAACTTATGTTGCTAATCAATAAATAATTTTAGCATTCAATATTTATATTCCTTTAGTAATAGAGTAGATAATTGGTAAGCAAAGTAGTTTCATACATTAGGCTATTATTGGACATCCTCTTCTTTCATATTTCTGAATACAAGCAAGGTTATTATTGTTGCACAATTATTGTGTAGTCACTCTACCATAATATCACCTAATGGCCTATTCTAAAAAGGTATCAAAGCTCTAGGTTTTGGTAATGAGCATTAATTTATCTCCTTGATTATATTTTGTATTTTTTTGAATTAATCAAGAGGAATTTGCATATTGTTCTATTGCCATTTGCATGTTTGTGTATTGATATACATGTGTTGCTATAGATTTGAAAGGAATGGTTAAGAAGAAGTTTTCAATTTACTAAAGGCATCTACATTAACATAGTCCATGCCATCATTCAACCTTTTGACATGATAAGATGGTATTTATCTATGAAATAATTAAGTGTTTTAGAGACATAAGAATGCCTAGATATCAAAATGTATGCAAAGGAGGAATTGTGTTTACTATAACATTGACTTTGGATTTTTAATTTTTTTGTGGTTATAAGATCCCTATTTTCCATGTTTAAATCAACTTATAGCCTAAAAATTTTATCTATGTTTTCACTGGTGCTCCCAGATTCGGTAATTTTTTTTATCTATGCTTTTTTATCTCTCTTTCAAGTTTAATGATGCTAGATTTGAACTTGTTATCTATGTCTCTCTTCTACCATTATTGTTTTTATGTACCTCCTATGATAATTATGATAATCCATACATTCATGTGGTTTCAAGTCTTCCTACTTCCATTCTTAGTCATCTTCACCTAATTTAGAGTGCATACATCCTTCAAATCTAAGTCAAGACTTGTATGTGGGATCAGATCCATCAATCTAACACATGGCAAGGCCAGTCTAACCTGATCATGGCATTATAATATTTTTCTTTTGAAGCTAATGGATTGAAAGTAATTTTTTTGGACCTATTCATGACACATCCTCTTAATGGATATATATGCATCTGTCATCCCCCACAGACCTGCACATCATTTTATATCCCTTTTAGTCATTACTGGTCACCATTATAACATCTAGCTTAGCCTCCCTCATCAAACAACGTGATACACATAAAAAATTTCTCTTGATGGTATCCCAAACCTATTGATATCATTGACCTATTGATTCCATTTTGTAACTATTGTAGGCCTACTAGTGGCATCCTCATCATCTATAGGTTATTCTACAATCTAGTTTTTTACTTCATTCTTCTCTTTGTAGACCTATGCATGCACATTGGTAGCATCCTATAACTCCTCTTTCATTTAATTCTTTATGATCTCATTGACAAATTAACTCTAAGCCTAAAATATGGCATAAAAGGATTAAAAATTAAAGCATGTTTTTTAATGTTATTTAAAATAACTTTGTATATTTTTAATTTAAATGCCTTCAGAAAGGATTTTCCCTAAAATTACATGTAGGGGTTATTGGGATAGGTGCTTTTTTAATTTATTTAGTTTGAGGAGGTTCTTGGTTCCCTACCAATTCTAATGAGTGATTACACACCATTATTGGTGCTTAAATCTATCCTACATTTAGTTTTTTTTTATAATAAATTTAATTAAATTGGCCATTAATGATGGAAAATGGATTTTGCTATAAATTTTGATTGGTAACTAAGAATTGAGTGCCACTTTTTCAAAATTACATGTTTTTTCATTATCTTCCCATAAGTCTACTTTATTTTTAAAAATGCATAAAAGTTATAAAGTGCCATATTAAAGAGGGTTACCTATGATATGGGCCATAATACTTTTCCATTGTACTTAGTGTACTAATTACTCACACGTGGATGCATTTTCATCCATGTCTAAAATCCCCATTATGAGCATGTATTAACGCTTATCATTTCATGACTAATTGCTCACTTGGAAACATTATCAATTATGACTAACATCGAATTCATGAGAGTGCTTCAAGGGTTCATTATTGTTTATACTATGCAGTATTGCACTTCCTTATTATCCTTTTTTAGTCATGATGACTCCATTTAAGAGACTCTATAGGTTGAATGTTGAGTCTACACTAGTGGTCCTTCTTTGGAAAACCAACTATGCTTCATGTCATGTGTACATGAAACATTCACTCATAGATCAGGAACTTATTCCATTGTTATATTGATATATTCTTTCTTCTATTGACATAGGTCAATATGATGACTAAGCCAAATCTTATGACTGTGTCTATGTTCTATTATTTTTGCATGTTTTATGGGATCTATACCACCATATGGAGCACACAGAGTGTCCCTCCACTATTTAGAGAACTCTTAAGGGTTTTTTTGAGGATCTTATTGTGTTTTATGTGTGACCTCCTCCTCCTCTTTCTATTTTCTATTCTAAGACTATTGTACTCTCTCCTCCTATTTTTATTTCTTATGATGATAAATTAACGGTAGATAATGGACTTTTTTCTATTGATCCCCCATTACAGGATGAGATTCTACCAAACCTTAGTTATCTGATTGCATATTATACATCTATTAATGTGTAGATTGCTGATCATTTAGATCCTTCATAGAATTGTATTTAAAAACACTTTACTAATTTTATTGACAGTATACATATTTATAGTATAGATTACTAATATGTTCTTTTTCACATTCATCTTGCAAATCTGAGTGTTTCATTTCTAGACCGCTCTACAATTTTAGTAGTTTTTTAACCTCACTCTCCTCTTCCCATGTACATTATTTTAGTGAATTTTCCATTCCATTATTATTATATAGATGTAATTATGGGATTTATAAACCCTCCTATTATCTCACATTCAATGCATGACTCATTATTGTCATCTTCAATAGTAAAGCTTCTGATTCCTAACTAGACATTGGCACATTTGAGCACTAGTAGGGATAATTTTGAGCATTTTTCAGATATCTACATCATGATTTTTATCTTCATTCTATTTAAGTGGGAATTCAATAGTTTGATAACTTGTAGTGTCTTTATTTTGAAAGGAAGACTCATCATTTATTATAGATGGACTACTACAACATTCACCATGTGACATTTTATACTTACCTTATCTCCCTTCTTTGTGGAGGTATATATCCTTCATATTTTTTAGGATACGGGGATAATTTCTATTTACTTAGGTACTTCACCAGGTCTTATTGTTGATACCCTATTTTATAGCCCACCTAAGCTATGCTTAATGGGGGGAGGGTGTTTGTGTGGGGATTTCCAATCTTAGCTTATTTTATTTCTCCCTCTCTCTCTCTCTTTTTGTGGGGGAGTGGGGGAGAGTTTTTCCCACTAGGTTTTCTCTTTTTACTCCACTTGTTAATATTTTCATTGTATGTGGGTACCTCGTCAGGCCTTGTTTCCAAAACCTAGCTTTTGTTTATCACCCACCTAAGGTATGCTTAAGGGGGGTGTTGGTGTAAGATATTTAATATGCCATTTACTTATTAAATGGATAATCCATACACATTTGACTTTAACTTAATTATGTGTGATAAGAATTTAAGTGTGTGAGAGGTTGAGTTCCACCTAGAGTTCCATGTGGATTTCAAATAAGTACCACTATGAGTAATCTTATGAGTTCCATAGTGAGTTACACTCCATCCCACAATGAGTTGTCTAGTGAGTTAACCCCCCTACTCCTTATTTATATTCCTCTTCACTAGGCTATTGTAATAGAGTAGATAATTTATAATCAAGGAAATTTAATACAACAAGAAATTATGGCACATCCTCTTCTTGCATATTTATGAATACAATTAGGATCATTGTTGTTGTAGAATTATTGTGTACTCACTCTACCATAAGATCACCTAATGGCTTATTCTGACAAAACATAGTTTCACCATTAGGAAAGAAAGTAAGAAATGTCATTATAAGAACAAAAAAAGTTATATATTGTATTCATTTATAGGGGCATTATAATTATTAGCCATGTAATAAAACATGGTATTTCTTAGTTTAATGATTGAAAGTAATTTTTAAATTGCTATATTTATATTTATTTATTTGGGGTAACATGGTAAATTAGGAAGGAGGTTCTAGTATGCAATTATGACTTATAATTTATAATCTGTCAAAGGTTGATTTGGTTTACTAGTATTCTTAAATGTCAACATGTATATATGGGATCATATATGAGAATTTAAGTGCTATATTAAGCAATGATACCAATACATCATAATCAAGAAAAAATTATTTTTAGTATGGATCATGTTTTATTTTTTATTCAAAATAATTATTATGGATAATATAATAACATAAAAATCATATGTTTTTGCCTAAGGAATCTTAAGTATTAGATGAGATTTTAACATAGATTTATCTCATAAATAATATAAATGCAATTGAGTCGAACATATAGACTAATTTATATCTCAAAATATATTACCATATTCTGACACCATTAATATTTTATGTTACATTGATATTAAACACTATACAAATATATAGGAAGTCATCCAATTATTTAGGAGATTATACTAACCATAATATCTCCCAAATAATCTCTCTAACAATACCAAGATATATATGTTACTATTGTTATTATTCACATCAATAATAATTGTACATAATATATTCTAATAACTAACCAAATATACATTATTTTTATATAACAATAATGTTACTAACAAATTCACCACATTGTAAGTAATATTTACCATATGTTAAATTACAAACTACTAATTCACCGAATTTAAATACCAATCTCAAACATTCCCCCACTTATTTTTTACATGGGGAAAAGATTATCTTGTATTGTAACATGCTACCTCTATAATCTCATGATTTGGATAGTTTTACAAGTGGTTCACCAATAACCACAATATGATGTTTTTACAAGTGGATAACCAACAACCATAATATGATCATTTTCTATATGTATAACTAAAAACCATTAATATCATGATGCTATAACAATTTATAATGTCTCATCAATATTTTACTTTATGGGAAATATATAGAAGTCATGCCTAATTATTATAATTTTGAAAAATAATATTGCCTATATTTTTATTCACATTACAACAAAAATAAAACATATAATTGAAATAAAATAACACCAAATTATATGGGTCCCATCATTGGTGACTAAAGAAAGGCATAGACGTATTCTTTCCTTCATTATTTTTGAGCTCATTCGGGTCACTAATCATTCAGTCGATGATGATATGAAGATTAATTGTTTACACATCATAATTATTATTTCTCACCCACAATGTGAAATAATATGGATGTTAGTTTCCACTAAAACTACATCTATTATAGTGAAAAATTTTACATTGATGACTTTATTAACATACATGATAATGAGCTAATAAAAAAAATACTTTGACAGATTTGAGTTTTTTATTTGGACCCTTTAACCTTAAAATACATACTTGAAATCAACATTTAAATAATAAGAAATTATATAAATGATAGTATTCAAAAAACTAAAACTTATTATTCAAAACATTAAAACTTATAAATGAAGAAAAACTCAACTCATAATGGACAAAACTGTAATTACCTATTCATATGACAAATGCTTTTATAAAAAATACTATGAATATTTGAACTAATTAATAAATCCAATTTAAGACTGGATTTAATACATGGACCCTAGAATAAACTAAATAATGATATAAATAATTATATGACACAATAATAAATCTATTTAAAATCAGAAATAATAACATTTACCTAGATACACATTATTAAAAAAAAACATAGACTGTTGGACCTCAAAATTACAAATCTAACCACTATGATAAATAACATAAAGAAATATAAATATTACATGTAAGAGAAGACTACTAACAATGACTCAACTCCATATGACATAAAAGGGCAACAAGGCTTGACAATGGAACAAATGTAATGTGTAAGATAATGCAATATATTTATATTCACATAGGCCTTTATCTCATTCAATT
>JARHVA010001251.1:3387500-3407500 GCA_037957365.1 Torreya grandis | reverse complement strand
TAAATAAAATTAAATTTAATAAGTTTATTTTTTTAACAAAAAATAGGCAAATTATATTTTTTTTGCCCATTTTCTATTTTTAGAAAACTAGAGGTCTGACTATTAATTTTTATTGTGACAAAATACAATGTATAGATGATGATAATGCATATGCACAATTGGTTCCTTAGGAATAGTTATTAGAACTATACAAATAATTCATTCATTAATTATTATTTTTGTCACTTTTTAATACATAAGGTAAATTTAAGAAATCTAGTTGTTGTGGCAAATCCTTGTAGAGGAATTTTCCCCTAAAATGTCAAAATGTAGAAAAAAATATGATTGGTTATGGGTAGAAAATTGAATGCCAAATTTAGGCCCAAAGATATTAATTATAGACAAAATAATAAATCAGCATAATCAAGAAATTTTATCAACCAAGTAAATATAGTGGATTGGGAAAAAAAAATGTAAACACGGATTATACTACCCAAGAAGGCTAATATACTTATCTAGGATATCTACTAAGAAAATTTGATAACATTATGCATGGTTGACGTATTAGATTAGGATAAATATATTTATGATACAATACTATATGCATCATTTATATGATTGGTGAAATGCATGGTTGAAACCATAAGGTATGGTTGATACAATAAAAATTTAAGATGTTTGGTTGTTAAAAAGTGTATGTGGCTAATACTTTAGGAATAATTTACATCACTGATCTAGTATAGTGATGGCTGATGTAGTAGTGAGATAAAAGAACATGGTCAATATAATAAGTATGCAATTGATGTTATCAAATGGAAATATATGGGTGGTATAGTATAAAAATGGTTGATATTTAAGGATAAACAATACATGTTCAATAAAGTATGAACTATAAAAAATTGATACTGTAGAGAGATAGTTAAAATAGTTGACATAATATAGTGATTTAGATTATTTCAAATTTTAATGCAAAAAATTATATGTATTTAAATTTCATGTTGTATATTTCAATCAAAGATATAAATAGTTGTTATTGTTTGATATTTTCTTATATGGAAGCACCTATGGAGAGTTGTGGATGTTATATAAATACTATATCTATTAATTATGTTGATGGACATGGATATATATTTCTTGATCAACTTAGGTTTAGGAGGGATCATGTAGATGCATTGGGTCCTAATGAGCATAGAGATAACAACTATGTTCCTCATGCATTAGAAATAGATGATATACAACTTTTTGTGGGTGGTGGATGGGGACAGATTGAAAGTATCAATTACCATATAGGATGTTTATACAATACATGTTTCTCTTTTTGAGTGAATTTTTATGATATTCCATCATCCATTGTATATGGTAGAGATTGAGAAGGTAGCCAGCATGGTACAAGGTCTATTTTATGTTGATCATTTTTGTCATTCTAGATATCCAACATGACATAATTGGGATTATGACTATTAAACTTTTATGTCATAACTTTGATGGGGTTATACCACTATAAATTATTACCTTTTATTGGTTTACATTAGAATTACTATTAATGTCTCTCAATCCCAACACATTGAGATTCAATGATCTCTCAAATAAAGGTGTGTCCTTGTACCTTACCTTTACGCTCTAGTTATTAATGGATTCATTTATCTTTTTGATGGCCATATTTCTAAGGGTTTGGTGAAGGGTATTTATCTCCCTAACTTAAACTGCTAGTTGATTAATGGGTACTTTGCTAATGACTCATTCCTTACTCTTCAGAAGGATGCGGACTATATTATTAATTTTATGGAATGTCTTGGCATTTTCTACCTCAAGCCATTGTGTCTTTCATTCAATGGAAAAAGACACAATGCTATGTCCAGTCCCCTTCATCCAAACCCCATTGATTGGAGGGATATAAGTTGCAATGGATCCATTCTATTTTAGATCCTTTCCTATAGAGTTATGGTCCTACGTGGTTCAAATGGTTGAGAAAAAAATATCTTTATAGATCACCAAACAATTGACTCTAGTTCAGAAGTTCCAGATCTATTCTAATGTGGTCACTATTAATCATGTCTAATACTAATATTTCTGATATCCTTCCAATGCCTCTTATGCAAAGATGGAAAAACTCTCAAGATAATTTCCTTGGGCCTATTCTAAAGGACATCATAGTTTTCACCAAGTCTTTTCGAATATTTGTTGTCACCCTAAATAATTTGGTGGGCTTGGCCTCATTGATATCAACCTTCAAAGGATTACTCTCAGTGTTAAATGGATCATCATAAGATTGGACGGGGATGAGCCCTAGAAGATATTACCGAGGCACTACATTGCTCAAGGTTGCCCACTTATTAGAAAGGCCTAGCAAGGGATTGGTTTATAAAGTGTTCTCATTATTCCCATGTTGGTTAATATACGGGGTACTTTTATCATACAAAGCATTTAGAAGGCCTAGGAAAATCTCAAACCTCACTTTATCTGGGTGGGGTAATTGTTTATAAATGGTCTTTATCTTAATTTTCAATCCCTATGGTGGTTTCCCATGTTGAATTTACATAATGTCCCTTTTGCTATGGTCTCTTGAATCAAAATCTTGAGAATGTTTTAAAAAGCTATGACACAATTGGACACCTTTCTTGTAAAGTGACTTCATATTGACTATCTTTGAATATGGTTAACCTTGAGCTCAATCTAAATAATCAAGGTATAGAAATTTTATTTATGAATTAGAGTTACATACCTAAATAGTACATACACAAAACTAGAGTTTCCTCTCTTACACCATGGTGGAAGGACTAGTCTCAGCCAATAGCTACACCATTCTATCGTTATTCCCTTATGTTGGGTTATAGTTGTTTGGACCCTTAGCATCTTTGTACTGAAGTTCTTAGTTATCAGTATTCCCTTAAATTTCTCTATCATGTTTGGGTTTAGAGGTTTGATAATATTTGGGAGGATTGCATTAATCCTAGAGAAGCCCATTTCCATTGGTGTATTATTTACCATGGACTACCTATGGGGGACCAACTCAAACACATGGATGTTTTAAATCCCACTTGTGCATCCTGTCACCACCCAAAATATATTAGGCATCTATTTTGGTTTCACCAGCATGCCTTGTCTGCCTATAGATGGATTCAAATCCTTCAAGCATGAAATGTTCATTTGGAATATGGCTCTCCTAAGGGACTCCTCCATACTTTCTATAATATATAGCATATTCAGACATATTCTCCATATTTTTTTCAGATATAAAATTCAAGAAATAAAGCATGCTTTACTAATGAATTTATGAAAAAAAGTTTTTTTGTAACTAAAAAAATTGTTGTGATTATTATTGTTGTCATCAAGATTAAATGTCAAATAGATAAGGTTCAACTCAAGCTCCACCATTTGCAACATCTATTGGACCACCAGGAGAATGCTCCTTGTGCAATCAATCATGAGCCTCCCAATCCACCTCCCCACCATTCTCCCCTAGGGGAATGGGCATGGAGTGTAGCATCATTGTCACCCAACTGGTGATCCCAAAACTAGAAGAACAATTCTCCTTGCTCTCACTGGCCATATCCTCTCAAGAATCTAACATGAGCAATAGAGACAATAATGGTGTGGGAGGGGGTTAGAGCCCCTCTCTACATGATAAGTTCCCATGGTTGGCATTGGTCATTTCTCCTTCTGGATAGGATTCCTAACAATAGAATAACACTAAAATGAACCAGTAGATCAATGGTTGGGACCCCATCTTGGTTGATGAAGAAACCCAACGTAGGGGAGTGGTGGAGAACCCTAAGGATCCTCCCACTCCTCCACCTCCATCATGTTCATTGTTGTTGCTCAATGATCTCTTTGTTGTTTTTGCTTTTATGTTTTTCTTTTTTTGATTGATATACACTTGAGTTAAATTAACCATATTGTTTGACCATATGGTATCTTTTATATACTATTCTCTTGCCAAATATTTTTAATTTGATTTGGTAGTTTTGGAATGTAACTTTTCTACTCAAAATTTTTATATGATTAACAATGTATTATATCTTATTATATTAATGAAAATACACTTTTCAAATAAAAAAACATTTTAAATAAATTATTATTATCATTATGTGACAAGGCATTTACATCTCAACTAACAAATTGCATAAATCTTAACATGGAAAGCATTAGAGTCGTGATCATATATAATAGCTATGTGCTAACCATTCGGAATAAGTTCAAAGTTTTTTAGGAAGATATCTCGAGTGACAAAAGGCATTGTGGATACGTTATTCTTAACTGACACCTCATGCAATTTATCTGACTTTACATTCCATTGTGATCGGATACACCCGAGCTAATAATCTTGCAAATCTATGTGTGTTTGGGTATTTACAATAAAATGTCGATGGCAAATGGTGGACAATCGTCCACCTTTCACATGCTAAATAAGCTCTTTGAAATCAAGGAATTGAAAATCAAAGTGGGTTTTCACATTGCTTGCTTTTGTCATAATTTGAGGTTACTTAATGTGATGTAGAAGTTTTTATTGTAAATAGATTATGCTTGAAAACTCGTTGGAACTGAGTTTTATGAGATGGTATTATTTGACAATTGATAGCTCTGTACTTTCATTTATAATCGATTGTGACCTATTTAAAAAATTCTATTAAGCTTATAAAGATGTGATAAGTTTAATAATTAATGGTACTATTGGACAATTTGCAGCTCAATGCTTATATATAGTGTTTATTGTGACCTCTTCTAAAATTTAAAAAAAACATATAAAATTATTATAAGCTTAATAAATATTAGTAAACATTATATTTCATAAATCATTACTCATATATATAGTAATTGATGTATCCATAAAAGAGATAGTCATCTGAATATTTTTAATTGAAACACAAAGTTAAGTTTAAATTTTAATGAAAATGAAGATGGTTTATAAAAATGTATTATTTTATAATATATTTTATTTTGACATCTATATTTTATGTAATATTATATTGTAGTTACAAAATTCTTATTACACCACCTTAATAGCACGTAAACAAATTTTCCAAAACTTATAAGTTTAAGGTGCAATTCCTTTTAATTCTCATTATTACAAATATACATACATACATGTACACACATATTGTAATTGATCAATCCCTAATAGAGATAGTCAACTCTATATTGATAGTTAATACACAAAGCTAAGTTTAAATACCAAAGTAAATGATAACAATCTATTAAAATGTATCATTTTAAAAATATTTTATTTTGACATCTATAGTTTGTGTAATATGTTATTTCAATTATGCAATTTTTCAATACTTAACCTACTAATAGCATGAAAATAGTTTTTCTAAAACTTATAAGTCTAATGTGTAATTTTTTAATTTCTCAATAATAATAATAATAATAATAATAATAATAATAATAATAATAATAATAATAATAATAATAATAATAATAATAATAATAATAATAATAATAATAATAATAATTCATTGGTGGATTATGATTGATAGGAAAAATTTAAACTGTTAATTTATTATGGGTTTTTATTTCAATTGAAATCATGCTTTTACATGGATTAGGTGTAAAGAATACATATTTGGCTTAATGCCAAGGACTGAAATATATCTATGATATATCTTTCACATCATTTCAATTTTAAATAATTGTGCACATCATAAATATAAAGTTATAAAATAACTATTTATATACTATTTAATAGTATTCAAAACATTGTAAACTAGTGTACCTATCTTAGATAAAACTATGTAGAAGATGTAGATATATTTGATTCTCAAAGATTCTAAGGTATATTAGATTTATGACAAAAGTGGAATAGGTATCTAGAAAATTATATATATTGGTAGATTTATCGAAGATAGGTCTGCTAGTAGCATCCATACATATTATTTATATATTTAACATATAATACCTAGTTTTTTATAAATATTTAAAATGTATAATATACATCACATTTATTTTAAAAAGTAGTGTATTTCAAAATCACCTAGAATGAAATATACATCAGATTAAATGAAACATACATAAAGTATTTTTAAATCATCTAAATATTTAATATATACAAACTAAAATTCTTGAAATAGATTATTTAATACTCATCAACATGTATCATGTACACGTAATATAGAATGTCAAATAATGAATCATTTTATATACATAGAAATAAATTTGTGACTAAGTACATGACATTACTTATCCTCTAATAATTCTAGTCTCCCTTACATAGCTTTCCATTTGGAAAGATGTTTTCCTTTTCTTAGATTTTTATGGAGATCATATGTAAATGGAAAAATCATTATCAGTTAGTCCAAGGACATTACATGTGATATAGCCACAATGGTAACATTTTTATTTATTTTTAAGCTATATCAAATTTGGCTTTTGAAATAGTCAAACATTGTGATTTGTGTATTGTTAATTCCTAACCTTACCATAAGAGTAGTTGGTTCTTGAGTCCGAATTTAATTAGTGAAATTGGAATTTTATATGGAATTTCATCTTTAAATGTTATTATTAGTTAGTTTTAAATCTTTACCATAGCATATGTCGGTGGATATGGTGTGGAAATCTTAGGTATTTATATTATAATTTTAGTATACCCTAGACCTCCATTAATGATACCTAATTCTATCAAAATATTGTAATTTAATGTGACCCCTACATCCTTAAAATTTAATGTTTTCGCATCATGTTCATCATCCTAAACACCTTTTATTTCATTGGCATTACCTACTTTGGTTATAAGACTAAGTGCAATATGTATTTTTAATGAATACAATTTTATTCTATTATGATTATAGAAAGTATCATTTGAGAAAAATAATTAAATAATATTGTAAAATTATCCATTTGTGACTTTATCTTTCCCCAAATTGGTTCTTTTCATCAATAAATTCCAATCATCAATTGTCATATTTCCATCTCTCATATTTTTGAGAAGATAACAAAACCATTTTTGGGTGTCATTTTATCCTTGTCTAAATATCTTATCTCAAGTAACAACTATTTTATAAATAAATATCTATTTTATGTAATGCAAATCTTCTTGGAAAATTGTATATTTATTTAATCTAATTCAAAATATATGTGATTATAATTCAAATTTTTGATTTTCAGGTTAAGGCATGAATAAATTGAATGTAAAAACTCTTGTTTTTGTAAGTAAAAAAAGTGGAGAACACTCTCAAAATGTTTGATCTTCAATGAATGGCAGTAATTATATATAATTATGGCACTAATTATATCTATGATTTTCATGTTCATATTTTTCCCTAAATTTGTATGTATGATGGAAATGTAATTTTACCTGGATGATAACATGTCATGGTTATATCAAGTTCTTGTTAACTTAGTATGCATATATATATAGTTCCTTTTTTGTTATGTATCATCATACATGATAAACCCATCAAATTTGACGATGCTTATGAGTTTTATTTATTTATTTGTGTATTATTCAATTTGATATTAATTATTTTATGATGATTTTTTATCAATATATCTTCTTTCCAACATATTTATTTCAAAAAATTCCATAACTTGGCCACATTATAGCCTACACATGATTTTCCACTCATGTTCCATTGTGTTTTGTTAAATAGGTTGATTATTATCATATTAACAATCACCATGAATTCCAACATAGATTATGGAATATTAATTATCTTGACATGCCAAGGATTATAATTTATTGAGTTTTAATTTGATTTTATTTCATCATAATCAATTACAATATCTCTTTGTATATCATGAAATGGATTTTAAATTAATAACATAGGCCAACAAAAAATAATCCATTTATGTGATTCATATTCAGGGATGAATGAAAACTTTTTAAATACTTTCACAATAGCTACCATATTCCTTGCCTCCCATTTATTATCTATTTTTAACGTTGGATTATATGTCAAAGATATAGTTGCCTCAATAAGTAAAGTTTTTTCATCAAAAAGGACATATATTTGTACCCATCAATTAAATAATTTGTATGTTTATCATGGTAATCTTCATACTTTTTACTATTTGTTTGAACACCTCACATGAAATATTCGAATTTATAATTACTCTACTACTCTCCACTAATCTAAGCTCTAAAAATATGTGGCGTGCATCTTGTTCCCCAATGTATTTTTAAACAATTATTCTAGTTAGAAGTAGCCTATAAGTGGTTTCTATTGATTAATAAAGGTTTTTAATGTTTCAAATATGCATCGATATTTGATTATAAATTTCATAACTATTCACTACTTTTCACTAATTTGATGCTTCCATAATCTATATAGTCAGAGAGATTATTTGGAAAAATTGTGTTACAATTTCTAGTGCTCAAAGTTCTATATGCTCGTGTATGATCATTAATTAGGAGAAAAAAAATAATATTTGGAATAATATGTCTAACACTGGTTAAAATCCAAATGAAAATAACTATTGCAAAAGGATTCTAATATGAAAAATCATCTCTGAAAAAAGTTTCTAAAAAGTAGAACTAGGAAAAATGGAAATATGTTAAATAATTAGGAATATTAAATGATAATATTATTGTAACTTTTAAATTTATAACTATATCTATCTATTTTAATTAAGATCCTTGTTAGTTTGAAATAAAAACAAATAAAAAATAGAAAAAAAGATAACCTTGTAATAAATTGTATTGAATGTTTCCTTAAATAGTAAGTTATTGCTAAGAAGCCATTAGAGTGTTAAATAATAATATTATTATTATAAACCTTGTTGTTTGTATTAATCATATATAAAAATTGACCCAATTTTAAGAGGTTTGCATTTTTACAAAATTAAAATAAATTGACAAAAATTTTATTGTTAATATTAAACCTAACAATATTACACAAATATTATTATTAACAACATAATAATATTATTGTTATAGTCAATTTAAAAACTAAAAAAATACAAATAATCTATTAAAAATAACTAAAATCTCAAAAGACATGAACCACATAGTCAACAACACTAAGAAACATAAAACATTAACCCCTACAAACTATAGGCTTCCATGTAAACTAATCCTTAGCCCTTCACCACTATTTATATTTTTAGGGTGTTTTGAAATTTTAATGGCCTCTCTCAAATTTCATTTTAATAATTGTTCCTCTGCAACAATGACTCTAGATTATTTTATTTTGATAACATGTCTAGTTTTTAAAGAATATTCTATAAGAGCCAATTTTTACATTCTTTCAAATCTAATATCTATTTCATGATCCATAATTATAAGATGAATTAACCTTTTTGTCTCCTATATATAAGGTATGGAATATGAAAAATTGATAATTTAGACTCTACTTCAAAGGTTAGGGTCCATATGGTATTTAACTAACCCTATATTATAGAGCTAATATTATAACACTTGAGAATTTTAGCTATATTATTTTAAATACCTTGAACATATGTAAAATAATCCATTTGTCCTTCTACTATGAAATAATTAACTTTATTTCTATTGATATTTTTCTTAATCTTCTTGATAACTTTATCTATTTTCTTACTTGAAAACCCATTTAACTTAAAATTATTTTTTAGCTACTCAATTTCTTGATCAATATTATCCTCATCACAAATTTTATGCCCTAGTCATAATTTTTTTGAGAAACCCTAATTTTTGTGCACGGTCATGATAGGAGGAGGCATGTAGGTAAAGATTTGTATGTGGACCTTTTCTATAGGAATTTGCAGCTAACTTTCCATTTTCATTTTTGGTCATGAGGATGCCTAAAAAGGGTAGTTTACCCCATATCTCAATATATTTAGTGAATTATATGTTAGACAATAGACTATTAAGGTAAATTCCTTTGAACCCTTTATCCCATGTTTCCAACATATATTTATGTCGTCTAGATAACATTTCCACCATTTAGGTTTTAAAGGAAATGAGTGAACAATGCTTTCTTTAAATTTATCCTTTAAAAGGATAGCAACCATAGGGGACAAAGGAGAGCCCATTATCATGTCTTCACACTGTTCATAGATGACACCCTTAAAGGTGAAAAATCTAAGTTAAAACATATAGAGATAAGCTTAGTTACTTCAATTTTAGTATGTATAAGGAATACTACTATATAGTTTCTTTAATCATCAAAAGTAACTATCAAGTCATTATTTAATACCTTTTTATCTTTGATAAATTCAATAAATTCCATAGATTCATGAATGAAATAGGATGTTTTACCTATTAAATATTTCAATTTATTCCTTAGGAAAACATCCATACTTTAATTAGGGGAGTTAGATGTGCCTATAATAGTCCTTAATAAACACCTTCTTTATTAATATTTGGAGCTCCATAGCTCATAGGGGTCACCTCTTTTATATGAACTCATTTTTTATTAGTTGAATTATCTAATGAAATTTTGTTTAAGGCCCCTATCATGTTTTTAATTATGTGACTAATTGGGTTATGGTCATGTTTTCTCTAGATACCACTATTTCTGAGGTGTTTAATCATTTTGTCATCCTAGTAACTATGGTTTAGGATAACTAAATAATTCCCACTATTAGACTTTAGGATTACTACATATTTACTATTCTTAAGAGTGTTAAGAGATCCCCATTCTTTTGTTAGAAATGATACATGAAACAGGTTAGCCTTACGTAAAGCAACAACATAATCTTGCCTTACTTTTGTGGTTATGTTAAATGGTAACTGTTTAAGAGTAATATCAATACCTAAAATTAAGTCCTCTTTAGGAATCTATCGAGGAGTAATAAAAAGGCCTAAAACCTTATATAATATATTAAAATAAGGTTTGTTTAAGGGGAATTTTGAAATATTAACAACTAATTTATCCTCCAAGTAAAAAATGATGTTGTTTTTTAATAATAAAAACATATTTAGTTATTATTTTCTTCATTTATGGTTTTTTTATTACTATTAATATAGAAAAAAATTGAACTATAAACAATACAATCACCATGAGTCAAAGACCCAATGCTAGACTCTACGCTGAAAAAAGCTATGAGACTAGCGAATCATTTCCTTTATTAATGCCTATTCCCAATCATGAATCATCCTTTGTATCAAAGATTTATGTTAATGCTCATATGTCATTTGAGAGATATCTAGTCAACCTATAACATGTTTCCATGCTCTTTCATTTATAATGAATGGCCATTATATATTTTGGCATAACATTATGTAACGATCCTTAAAAATTAGTTATCCAGATGTTGACTCCACATCAAACACACTCATAGAGGTGGAAAAATATGATGTCAAGATGTCATTTTATCCTTAAACAATAAGTCTAATGCATAGGGCTGAAGGGTTTCTTTAAAATCTCAAGTCGAGTAACAACTCTAGATTAAGAGTGCACCTAGATTTATGTTTATTTTTAAGAACCACATTATTTAGAATATTTTTCAAATCACTAGAATCACCTTTATTAGCTAGAATTCAAGGCTCATAAATTCTAATCAAAGGTCCCAAACTACTAAAAGATGAATATTGTTTTGTGGAAGCATCAATGTTCCATACCTAAATATACTCCTTTAGTCCATCATCCAAATCTATTGAATTTTTGGTATGTATAAGTTCTAGTTTTTACTCATTGATTACCTCATTTTCAGCAGTACTAAGAGTAGAAAACATCCTCTTCTGTTTGATCTCTTCCTTCTAAGGGACATTCATGGCCCTTGAGTTGGAAATTCCATCAAACCTAGCCCATAAATAAAATCTAAGAGTATTCTCAATGTGACCAGCATTTAGATACTAAATTAAATCCAAGAAAAATGGTCCACATCTTATTATTCCTTTGCTTACACACATAACAAGGATTCCAATAAATTCATACATTGTGCTCTATGTTTATAAATAATATTATTTGTTATTTATTTTATTTGACGATTTTGAATTTTTCTAAGTAGTTTAGTACATGTGATTAAGTATATGAAAAATTATAATATGAACAATGTTATTCTAAATAAATTTTTAGATATTGATATTTATCAGAGTTGTTGCCAAAATTTGGATAACACGAGTGCAATGAAGATGTAATCACACAAGATGAACAAGTGCACACCACATAGATGCTAAAGCAATTTGAAAATACACAAGATAAATTGCACAAGACAAAGTGGAGAAAACCAAATTTGAATTAGCATGAGATAGCCAAAGTGAGGAATACAAATATGAGAGGACGTAAGTAACTCCTCCACAAAAGGTGGACAAGGAACCCCAAGAATAGAATGTAACTCCTCCATGAAAGGTGGTGACAAGGTGCTAAGAATAGAGAAGTAACTCCCATCAAAGGAGTTACTTATGACATTCTTATGACACCTAGGACACATCTATGACACACACCTCCACATAAGCTCGCCTATCCCACAAATGTAGGAAAACTCCATGTATGCACAAGAAATACCCCAATTAATAAATAGGGAAAAATAAAATCCTACACTAATACCCCCCCAATAAGCGCAACTTAGGTGGGTAGTGTGAAAATATAAAATGGGTCCTGATAACTAGGCCTGATTAGGTACCCATGTACAAATGTAATCTCCCATAAGATAGAGAAAAGGAGAAAACCCGTAGGAAAAAACTCCCCCCCCCAAAAAAGAAGAGAGACATGAAATAAAATAAGAGGCTAGAAGGCCCCCCTAAAGATGATGCTACTGCATATGTGGACCACACCCCAAGAAGAGCTCATAGATGAATGAACTTGCTCTCAGTGAAAGGTTTAGTGAATATGTCTGCAACCTGGTTTGAAGACTAGGAAAATATCAAGTCAATGATATGACTATGGATAAGATCTCAAATGAAATGCATGTGAATCTCTATGTGCTTGGTCCACTGGTGTTGAAATAGGTTCCTACAAATCTGTATCATACTCTGATTATCATAATAAATGATGGTGGGCTGCCTAATAGGAATGCCAAACTCAAAAAGAATCCCCTGAAGCCAAATAGCCTCAGTAGTTGCATTAATAGCTCCCCTGTGATCTACCTCTATGGATGATATAGAAATAGCATTCCGCTTCTTGCTAGACCAACTAATAGGACCAGAACCTAGAGAGAAATTATAACTATAAGTGGACTTACAACTCTATGAATCACTAGCCCAGTCTGAATCTATATATCCAACAAAGTCAACCTCTATGCCAAATCTGTAATGAATCCCATATCTACGTGAACCTTGTATGTAATGCAAGATCTTCTTAGCTGCTTTCTAATGTAGCTCATGGGGTTCCTACATGAATCTGGAGACAAGTTCCACTGTATATGAAATGTCGGGCCTGGTGTGAGTCAAGTAGATAAGACTAAAAACATGTTGATACCGAGTGGCATCAACCAATGGTGAAGAACAATCAGTCTCAAGCTTGACTCTTGATAGAAAGGGAGTCAGAGATGGCTTGCAATCAGCCATGTAAAACCGAGCCAATAAGTCAAGAGCATACTTAGGCTGTGCAAGTGAAATCCCTAAATCTAACTGTGAGATCTCGATGCCAAGGAAGTAGTGTAACAAACCCAAGTCTGTCATGTCAAATCTATCTTGAAGAGATGCCTTCACCACTATAATAGCTAATGAAGAACTCTTGGTGATCAAAAGGTCATCAACATATAAAACCAATATCAAGAGTGAATCATCCTGCCACAAGAAGTAGACATTGGGATCAGAATGGCACCTAGTGAAACCTACTGTGAAAAGGAAGGAATCCATCTTGGCATACCAAGCTCGAGGGGCCTATTTGAGGCCATAGATAGATTTCCTAAGTCTACATACTAAGGAAGAATCTTGAACAAATCCTGGTGGCTGCTCCATGTAGATCTCCTCCTCAAGGTCTCTATGAAGAAAGGCACTCTTCACATCCATCTAATGCACATCCCAACCATGTGTTGTAGCAATAGCCAAGGTGAGTCGGATAGAAGTCATCTTTGTAATGGGTGCAAAGGTCTCTGAGTAGTCAATGCCTACCACCTGTGAGAAACCCTTGGTGACCAATCGCACCTTATACTTATCAATTGACCCATTTGCTACAAACTTGGTCTGATATATCCACATACATTGAACCATCTTCTTCCCTTAGGAAGTGATGTCAAGTCCCAAGTGTGATTTTTGATTAAGGAAGAATATTCTTCCTCCATAGCACTATCCCACTCAGGTACCCCCGATGCCTCTCAAAAAGATTGTGGATCAAAAACTGAAGCAAAGAAGGCATGTGGATCTCTCTAAAAATCCCCCTAGTATGTTTGTCATCTGCAGGATCTCCTGCCCAAGTGCCAACACTCTCAAGTGTCTGTCTGGCCCAAAGTGGCCCAAAAGTGAGCAAGTCAGGTGCTAAATCTTCATCCTCTGACTGACTAGAGGTGGATGACTCTACATCACTGTCCTCACTGTCTAAACTCAAAGAAGAAGAAGATGACTCTGGCTCAAAAACTTGATGTGGCTGATCTAAATCTAATGAGGAATCATCATGAGGAAGTAGATCCGATGAGGGAGAAGAAGTGTCAAGTGTTGAGTCTCTAGGACTCTCCTAAAAATGGACACTTCTCTCGATGAACAACTCATGTGTGACTGGATCTAGAAGATGATATCCCTTAATACCATCCAGATATCCTACAAAGATGCAAGGCTTGGATTGACATTCCATAGCTTTGAATTTCTTCTTCAGAATGTGGGCCATGGCTGGGGATCTAAAATATATGAGGTGATCAACATCAAGTTTCTTTTTATGCCAACCTTCAAAGGGTGTTATGCCTTTCAAAGCTTTGTTAGGAACCCTATGCTGAATGTAGCAAGCACAATTGATGGGTTCAGTCCAGTACTATGGTGCTAAGGATTTAGAGTGAGTCATATAGCTAGCCATCTCTTTCAAGAACCTATTATTATGTTTTGCAAACTGATTATGTGAAGGACTATAGGTGACTGTGTGCTAAAAATCAATCCCCTCTATGGTGCAAAACTACTCAAACTTGATGCTGACATACTCCCCTCCATTATCAGTTTGAATAATCTTGATGAATTTCTCACTCTGTTTCTTAACAAGACCCTTGAAGTCTAGAAAATGTTCAAACACTTTAGACTTTTGTTTGAGAAAATATATCCAAGTGTACCTAGAGAAATCATCAATGAAGGTGAGGATGTACTTGGCTAACTCCAAAGGTTGTGAAGCCCTCTAAGATTTACTTTTGTCAATTTTTGCTTTGAGTTGCTTCCCAAGGGAGCACCCCTCGTAAAGTCCTTTTGAGAATTGGACATGAGGCAAGCCAATGACCATGTCATTTTTACAAAGTTGCTCAAGATAACGATAGTTAAGGTGGCCAAACTGCTCATGCCACAATTTGCTAACTCCATCTGAATGAGTCAGCAATGCTGTAGGAGAAGAATCTGATGCAAAATGTGAAAAGGTGTATAACTTGGCTTGGTGATCTGCCCTTCCCACTGCCACTGTAGTATCACTATGCAACTCCCTGATAGACACTAAATCTGGTGAAAACTCAATTTTCATGCCTCGACCAATGTGAGTGATTTGGTACACTGATAGGAGATTGGTTGAAAGAGAAGGAACACTTAGAACAATGTTGAATGTTCCTCCTTCCATTTCAACTGACCCTCTCCCTATAACAGAAACTGAAGTGTTATCACCCAAACCAATTGAAGTCATGCTACAAGGCTCTAAAGATGAAAACTCAACTAGTGAAGAGCCTATGTGGTGAGAAGCACTCGAGTCTGTGACCCATGAAGATGTAGAATTTGTAGTTGCTAGAAGGGCCTTGCCCTTTTCTTTCTCCTTACCCTTGCCTTTTGCCCCAGTAGAATATTAGGTTGATGAATTTTGCTTAATGGACTCAGGAACACCTATGTTGTGCTTCTCTAAAAGATGAGTTAGGTGATCTATTTGTTTTTCATGAACTTGTGTTCATCATGCCCTATCTTTTACAATAGGCACACTTAACCTTCTCCTTCTTAGGTTTAGCATTGAGAGACAAAGACTCAGTGTTGTTTTTGGCAAGATTATTATTTTCTTTTTTCTTTTCTTGGTGCTTGTTCTTTTTCTTCTTCTCCTTTGTTGAAGTATTATCCTTACCATTTCTAGCTATCAAGGCTTGGGGTTTAGTAGACTTCATTGTGCCCATTTGAATTAGCTTATCTTGCTCCCTAGTCAAGTCGATAATGAATGTATCCAAAGAAGGCATTTTCCATGCAGTTCAAAGGGCACTTTTAGTGGCATGGAAAGTGGAGACAAAGACTGAATAGCTTGGACCTAACTTTGCAAGAATATAAAGTATGAGTTGATCATCTTTCTTCTCTATCCCGCATTCTTTCAATTACAATCTAAGGGCCTTAAACTTAGTGAAGTCCTGTAGGGTGTCAAATTTGCTAGGACTTAGACTTATGAGTTCATTTTTGAGCTCATGACCTCTCATCTCATCAAGCTTCCCAAACAACTTTTCTAAGGTGTCCCATACATCATTAGGAGTTTGAGAGGATTCTAAGTAGAAGAGAAGTTCTAGAGACATAGACAAGCTTAGTAACCAAAAGGCTTCATCACTACGGTTGTACCACTTAACTTTTTCAGCATCTGTATTGGGTTTTATTTCTGTACCCATGGTGATCCTATACAACCCTTTGCTTCTAAGAATGATTGACATTTTAACCTTCCATTCATTATAGTTGAAGTGTGTTAGGGGTTTAGTTGAAAAAAATCCATTTTTAGCTAAATTTATGTGAAGTGTTGATTGCAAGTTGTGAATGTATGTAGAAAAGAGAATGAAAGTGAAAATTGCAAGTTGTGAAAAAGCAATCACACCCCTTGAAAATATTTATCCCCCCAAATATTCAAGTGCATGCTCAAAATACATTGGACTCAGCTGATAATGTGTCTTAGAGCAATCAATGCAAGACTAAAGCAAACAGGACGTCGGACTCAACCGAAAATGCATTCCAGGAGACCCAAATTTTTGGCACTTTACAAACTAGTGCATTTTTGAAAAATAACAATTCTACACTATGGAAAATTTAATTACAAGCACTTTTTCAAAAAATGGCACCCAAAAATAAGCTACCATTTGCAAGATTTTAAAGTTACAATTTTTTTGTAAACTAGTGTTTTTTCAAAAAAAGCACCAAAACATTAAAAAAATGCCTATTATGGGGAGAAAAAGTGGCCTTCCAACCACTCGTTAGATTTGGAATGGAATGAAGAATCCAAATGAGGTCTTTATGAGGGGGAATTGGCCTCTTGCTAACTCGGGCCTCACCCTTCGTCTTCGTAAGTCGAAGATACAAGTTGAAATTAAACCTCTAGACTGCCTTTTTGAATGCTAAATTTCAAATTTGATTTTAATTCAAAAATCAAATGACTAGTTTAAAATTAGAATAATTATCAAAATCAGTCAATAAAATAGGTAGAGAAAGAGAAAGCCCACCACAAGGTGTTGGAAACAAAAAATAGTCTTAAAGAGAGCGCTAGTTGCAGCAAACCCTAAGCACCCAAGAATATTGTGGCATCAACAGTCAGACAAGGTAGAAGCTTGGTATTATGGGCACAATGGTCAGTTAGTCATCACCACTCTATTGATAACATGTCATGAACATCTCAACCTCCTTCAATATCTCCATCCGGATGTGGTAGCTCACGAAGGAGACTAAAAAAATGTAGTGTTCTGAGGCACTGCCTCACCAGCCACTCCCTCTTCATCCAAGGCATGGTTATCTCCTCTGATGACTAGTTCTCCCCTTTTGGCCCCTGGGATAGTGAGCTCAATCTGTGGGACCTCAACATAGGCCTCACCACCTGCCACTTGTGTGCCTCTCTCTGAGTCTAAGTGCTCAACAATGGCGGCCAAGCTAAATGATAAACTAGCCAAGACACCCAAAGGACAATGAAAAGATACCAGAAAAGATTTTGAAAGTTTTTTTCTATTTTAGATCAAATCTATAAAAAAAAGAGAACTCCACTCTTCTTGATTTCAAAATGAACTTAAAATCATAACCATACACACGATTACCGTTCTTGCTCTGATACCATATCGAAGTTGTTACCAAAGTTTGGATAATGAGAGTGCAATGAAGATGTGATCACACAAGATGAACAAGTGCACACCACATAGATGCTAAAGCAATTTGAAAATACACAAGAAGATAAATTTCACAAGACAAAATGGAGAAAACTAAATCTAAATTAGCATGAGATAGCCAAAGTGAGGAATACAAATAGGAAAGGACATAAGTAACTCCTCTACAAAAGGTGGACAAGGCACCCCAAGAATAGAATGTAACTCCTCCATGAAAGGTGGTGAGAAGGTGCTAAGAATAGAGAAGTAACTTCCATTAAGGGAGTTACTTATGACATTCTTATGACACCTATGACACATCTATGACACACACCTCCACATAAGCTAGCCTATCCCACAAATGTAGAAAAACTCCATGTATGCATAAGAAATACAATTTTCTTAATTAATAAATAGGGAAAAATAAAAACCTACACTAATAATATTTGGGTTCCTAATTCATGTAAACAAATAAGGTTACATAGTTTTATATATTCAGTTTATAAAATGAAACCCAAACCTCTTATTTTCATGACACTCGACTACATACTGTTATTTTCTCTAACATTATTATTATATGTATTTTATGACTAATTATAATTACTAACATTAATTTTCAAGGAGATGTCTCGCATATGAGAAGCATATCTGAATTAACTAATACCAACTAGTGTAAAAATAAATTTTGATCATATGACACAAAAAACCTCTATTCCTCCAAAAGAGACTAAAATATGATCTAGATAATATAATTGTCTATCCATCAAAAAACATCTATCAAAACGTAACAAATATACCTATGTATATCCTATTAGTTATAAAATAATTTTGATTACATAAATCCTTTCGTGACAAGAATATGAGCATCATCCTAGGCATAAACATCACATCAAAAAATTCTTACATGTACTACATTACAAACATCATTGTAATACTCAAGTACATTTATCCTTATTTCCATGATAAACTAGTGACTATGTATGGTACATCTAAGATAATAATAAATAACATTGAACAAATTTATCAACACTACTGATGCTAGAAAGTAATGTTAATTTTACACTCACTAATGACTAATCAAAATAAATAGAGTATATTCAGTTTGTTAAAATATATATGAGATCCAATGAAGTAAAAAAATATCATGAGATAACTTTTAATAAACTCAAAGTGAAATTTTCCTAGCTTTGTCTTCTTAATCAAAATTTTATGGACATGTAAGCCCTAAAATGAAATTGGTTTATCTTATATATCACTAGTGGTTTAAAATGATGTTGCCTTCATAATTTCATCATGAATAAATCCATTTTAAGTTTTAAGAATAGTAGGGTGTTATATTTGACTAAGAATACACCCATTATACATTTTAAACTCCTTGTTTATATACTTTTCAATAAATTTACATTGAAAATTATAATGAGAGAAATCCAAAAAGAAAATAACATTTTTTTATTAACCTAAAATATTTCAAAACATATAAATCAATAATTAACATGCCTACCTTCTTTTAGAAACAAAAATATCAAAAATAGTTTTTTCAAAGGCTATAACTGTATAAAATTGTATGGTTTTAAAAAATAGCTTTGAAATTACTAGAATTAGATATATTGACCTATAATATGCTTAATGTATAATAAACATCCCGTAATAAACTATTGTCAATAACCATGTCACTAATAATATTTTGAGCTTGAATATGATACAAAATTGAATGTATGTCACTTAAAATTTGCATTCTAAAAAAATGGGGTGCATATAGAACTTGGTCATGGGATATTTAGAATGTCTATGACCTCAAAATCAATATTCATTAAACTATTCAACATATGATAGTGATATATGAAATTTAAAACTTTTCATATATCCATTCTTGTAAACATCAAGTTTAATAATAAACAAAAAAAAATGCTTTAATTTTTATTGTAGGTCGATGGTAACAATAGTTAAAATTTGGTTTTATCTAAATACAATAAATAGATTATATAAAGAAGAAATGTAAATGCACTTTACATAGAACACTAAAAATA
>JARHVA010001251.1:3355000-3382500 GCA_037957365.1 Torreya grandis | reverse complement strand
AAGGACCTTCGTCTTCTTATTTTTTAATTTATTTATTAACTTATTTTTCTATTATATCTAAATTTTTTGTAATCAAATATTAATTTGTTCCATAAAACATGCAAAATGATTATGTAGAGAGTGTGGAAATAGGTGGAATTGAGAAGTGATATATATTCAAATAGTATGTTTTTATAGTAGCAATGATGAAATACCTCGATGCATGGTGACCTCTATGAACTGAGTTTTATGACATGCTATTATTAGACAATTGGGGTTTGTATGTCTGTGTGTGTTGATGATAATAAAGTTTAGAAGATAGATTATGATTTTTATTTTCAAGAAAATTATATTTTATAAACTTCAATATGAGTTAATGATATATATTTTAAACTATTTTTATTTAAATATATAAAAATATAATAAATATTAATCTTTACAAGAAGAGGAAGATAAATATCTAAAATATTATAATAATAATTTTTTATATTTTAATTTTTAACATTTAAAAAAAAAAATTACAATTAATTTTTAATTGACAAGGACAATGAAGTTAAAATCCTAGATGACAATTTATTAAAATATATTATTCTAGAATATATTTTATTTTTTCATATATATTATGTAATATATATATATATATATATAAACTAGTATTCTTCATGACCAGGTATAGACCTTTCACTTTAAGTTAAAGTAGTAAATTTCAATTAGTTATTCCGCTAATGGCATGCAAAGAATTTTTTCCTAAAACATACATGTTTAATGTTTACAAATTTTTATTTTTATTTTTATTTTTATAATTATAATTTACAAAATAAAATAATTTTATCATGTATTTGATTATTATTGATGGGACAAATTTAAGAAATTATCTCTAATATTAAAAAATCTATTAGTAAATTTAAAAATTATCATTATGACAATTGTCCCTCCATACACTTTTCACATCTCACATTTTAACTTTTTTTAATATTTAAAATTTTATCCACTTCAAAAATATTATATTTTAAAATTAACTAATTAAATGTATAAAATAATTAAATAAACTTTATTTTTTAATTAATAAATGATAATTTTAAGAGTGTATTGGTGATCGACTGTGGTTGGATGGCATGAATGTGGCTTTGCAAATTGAAGCTGAGCTAGGGCAGTCATGCCCTAGCTTGTTCAAGCCATGGCTGGTATTACACAAGAGCTGTCAGACATGTGGGAGAGGTTCTAAGGCATCCAACAATCAAAACAAACTAGGGAGGGCATGGCTATGGCTCAATAGGAGTCTTCAAAGACTACACCTAGGAAGAGTTCCATTGAAGCCGTGGGCTTGAACAGAACAGGGTAGCATGTTAAAACACTTGGAAAGGAGATTTCATTCCAGACTACTGATGTTATGGATTGGAGCTTGCTTAGAGGACCCTGTATCATGAAGATTAAAGGGCACCTGAAGCGGTGCAAGGAGTGACCCAAACTGGTAATCTGCTTTGATATGATTTCTAAGGATGTGGAATATTATTCTAAGCACTCACTGTATTGTAAGTTTTTGGGATTGAGAGTATCCCTTCAATTTCTAGAGAGTTGGGCCAGGAGAGTGTGGGAACTAGAGGGAGAAATGGATGTCATGTTATTGGAAAATAATTACTTCATGGTGACATTTTTGTGCTTGCTGATCAAAATAGGGTTCTTGAGTGGGGCCTTATTTTTACAATCAGGTTAGACTTTTTATTAAACCATGGCATGAAGGCTTCAATCATTCTGAGGAACTACCAAATCAGGTTCCCGTGTGGGTTAGGTTACCCAGATTTCTTATTGAATGTTGTTGAGAGGATGTCCTCCAGATGCTAGCTTTGATATTTGGAAGGCCAGTGGGGTCTTCAACACATACTTTAGGTAAGAAAGTTATGACATTTGCTCGTATTTGCATAGAAATTGATTTGAGTAAACCACTGCCTGATTCGATGGAGATGTGTGGTCTCATATTCCTAGGTGCAATAACTGGACTATGAGACCCTTCCCTTTAGGTGTCGCTTATGCCATGAATATGGACACTTGGTATGTAGATGCCTGAAGGCTAAGCCAATAGAGTAGCAATGTCAACTACCACCTAATAGCACTCCAAGTGCTGATAAAGGGAAGAGGTCTAAGATTAGTGAGGGCAAGGATGCTAAAGGCTTTGCTTAGGTGAAGACTAGAAACCATAACAAAGGCTAGAAGAGATCCCTTATGGAGTGATAGGATGAAGACTCCTTCAATAGGTTTGAAGTCCTAGATGAATTGGGATAGCAAGAAGTAAATTCAGGATTATTAAGTGTGGAGCAGCTTGTGGGAGGATCCAGATTGGAGATTAATTCATCCTATCTTCATTTGGTTCTTCAGGAGGAGTCAGCCTTACCCATGGTCTTGGAGGGGCAGACAGGGGAACAGATGGTGGTGGAGACAAATGGTGATCCGAGATAGAACACAGAGGGCGCAGACCTTTCAGCAAGGATTGCGGTGGTAGAAATTGATAAGTGAGGGAAATTTTCCCCTCAATTGGGCATTCTTCAAAAGGAGGGGAAGAAGGGGATGTAAAAAAAGGTGTTAAATTAGGGTGCAAGAAGGACACAAAGAAAATTAAGATGATTGGGGAAACCTTGGTTGAGTCATGTTCTGTTAAGACCCTAGACTCCCACTTTTTAACTCCTCAAAAATGATCATTATTTCATGAAATGTAAGGGGCTTGAACAGTGGCCCTAGACAAAAGGCTATTTGAGAATTAGTTAGATGTCAAGTACCTAATGTTCTTTTCCTTCAGGAGATGAAGGTTTTAGTGGGTGATATGAGGAATATCGCACCTAAGCTATGGAGGCATGGCTTATGTCAGTGCATTAGAGCTTAGGGGTCTTCAGGGGGTGTGGCATGTTTTTGGAACCTACAAAAGATCCAACTAGTTTCCTAGATTTCCTTTAAGTCCTCTTTACCTATGGTGGCCTTATGCATTGAGTTGTGTGAATCAGTCCTTTTTTCCAATGTCTACGCTCCTACAGATTTCCAAGGTAAACATCTTGTTTGTAAAAATCTCCACTTAGTTCACTGATTATTTCCTTACCTACCTTGGATTGATGGTGGAGACTTCAATGCTATTCTGGATTTAACAGAGAAAAGAAGAGGCAATACAAGGCTGGAACCATCTTCTTTATTGCTCTGAGATAATATTATGGCTCTCAACCTTGTGGATATCAAGCCTAGCAATGGATACTTTACTTGGAAAAATAGAAGGGTGGGGGATAGATGCATAGCTCAATGCATAGATCGATTCATGACCTCTTGTTATTGGGTGGAGTGATTATGGTCTTCTAGCATGGAGATAATTAATTGGAGAGGTTTAGACCACTACCCCATAAAATTGACAATTTCTTCAGCCCATATGCCTCAAAAACCACCATTTAAGCTTTAGCTCATGTGGTTTAGGGACTCAGAACTATTTGGACGTGTGGCAGATTGGTGGAGGACAGGCAGGCTTGCTATTGGAACATTAATGTATACCATTGCTAAGCTAGTCCAATTCATCAAGTACCAACTCAAAAGGTGGAACTAGTAAAATTTTGGGAACATCTTCCAAAGGAAAAATGAGGCTCAAAGGGAGTTGAACGCCATTACCAGATTCATTAGAGAGGAAGGGATGAATGAGTTTTCGCTGAGGGAAGAAGCCAGGGCTTTAAAAGTGTTGGAAGAATGGGAGATAAGAGAGGAAATATTTTGGAAATAAAAGGCATGGATTGAATGACTTCAAAAGGGGTATAAGAATACCACCTTCTTTTTCAATTTGGTCTGAGCCAGGCAGCATGGTAATGTGATAACTTCTTTGGTGGTGGACAGTGGGGAGACTATCTCTTCTACACAGGGTATCTTTAATGAAACGGTGTAGTATTTTACTTCTCCTTTCAAATAGGAAGCATAGCGAGACTCAGTGGCTAAGGATTAGGTCCTTTCCTACATTCTTTCTCTGGTGACCATGGATATGAAAGAGCATTTGATGAAGGAGATTTCCTTGGAGGAGTTAAAGAGAATTGTCTTCATGATGCCAAAAGGTAAGGTGCCTAGCCCAGATGGTTTCTCGATTGTGTTCTTCGATGAATTTTGAGAAGTCATCAAATTAGAGCTATTGGTAGTTGTTTAAGAGTCTCAGATGAACAAACAAATGCTTAGGGCTCTGAATTCTACCTTCCTGCCTCTCATTCTCAAAGGAGAGGGGGCTGAATGGTTGAGTCTTTTTTGGCCCATTTCCCTCTGCATTGTCACTTAAAAAATTATATCTAAGCTTATTGCTAAGAGGTTAAAAAAGTGGCTAGCGGCGCTTATTTTTGAGGATAAAGGAGGCTTTGTGAAGGGCCAATAGATTTTGGATGGGGTGGTGGTGGCAATCAAGACTATCCATTCGATGATCCAGTCCAATGATAAGGTGATGTTTATCAAACTAGACATGTCCAAGGCCTATGATAGAGTTCAATGGGCCTTCCTCCAGAATGTCTTGGGTGCCTTTGGTTTTGAGGAGGATTGGGTATGGTGGGTTATGAGTTTTGTGAACTCGACCTCTTTTTAGTACTGATTAATGGCAAACACTCTAATCTCTTTGGGGCTTCTCGTGGCTATGACAAGGGGACCCTCTCTCTCCCTACTTGTTTCTTTTGATGGTGGAAGGCTTGGGTTGGTTAATCAAAAGGAATGTGGTCGAAGGCGCTATTCAGGGCTGGCATTGGGGTGGGGGCTTCCCTGTATAATCTCACCTCTAGTTTGTGGACAATGCGGTACTGATGGGCATGACTACCATTAGGGAGGCATTAACATTCATAAAAGCTTGGAATTTTACCTTGCTACCTCAGGACAGGTAATTAATGAGGGTAAGTCTTCAATTTTTTTCTTTAACACCCCACCTTCCATACAATGAAGAGTGGCTCATATCCTCAAGTTCCAAATTGGGAGTCTCCCATTGCTATATCTTGGGATTCCAATCTCTACTGGCTGATAGTCTAAGGAGTCATGGATGGCAATTTTGGACAAGTTTTGAGGAAAAGTGAATCATTGGACCCATCATTGGTTTTCCTTTGCTGGTTAGGTGCAGTTGATTCAATAAATGGTGCAGGCTCTTCCTATTTATAGGTGCATGATACAAGTGGCATCAATGAGCTTTGTTAAGGAACTGGATTCCTTAACAAGATAGTTTCTATGGGTTGGTAATTTATCTTCAACCAAGTGGATCCTTATTAAGTGGGAGGTAGTTTGCAGCTCAAAGAGGTATGGTGGTCTAGGATTACGACAATCCGTGATATCTAGTATTGCTTTGGCAGCCAAGCTATATTGGTGCTAGTGTGTGGAATAGGAGTGAGTTTGGGATAGAGTCTTATCCCACAAGTATTTCTTTGGGATCCCTTAGAAGGATATCCCACGGTATCACTTGCCAGGTAAAGGTTGTATGATTTGGGTGACTCTAAAAAAAAGAGCAACATTGATTAAGAGGGGCCTATTTTAGATTTGCAAGAGTAGGGTTGAGGCTCAGTTCTAGCATGACTCATGGGATGGTTACCCTCCCATCATTATCCAATATCTTCAGCTAAGTATTTTGTCCCAGAGGTTTTGCGAAGCTGGATGGGTTAGAGTGTGTGATTATAAATCCCATGCCCTTCAGGGGCAGTTGATGGACGCTAGATGAAAGACCCCAGAGGAGTGGTCGATTCTTGGTATGCAGCTAGAGTGCATGGAATTACAGTATATTCTATGTTGTCATAGTTGCAATGCACTTATGGATAGCGATGTGTTAGCTTGGTCCCCAAATCTGAAGGAGAAGTATAATCTGTCTTATGGTTATCAGGAGCTAATTTCTCAGTAGTATGAGGGTAGGGAGGAAGTTCAGTGGTGGAAAAAAGTCTAGAATGGATTCTCTTGGCCAAAGTGTAATTGCTTTATCTGGACTTTAGTCTGGAACAAATGTTTAACTTGGGATAATATTTGAAAGAGGGGCTTTGCTGGCCCTTCAAGGTGTGTTCTCTGCAACAGTGAGGAGGAGGATTCCTCTCACCTTTTCTTTCACTGCTCTTTCACTCTACATTTATGGCATTTATGGTGGGATGTGTGCAAAAGCCAATGCATTCTCGTGGTGTCCCTGGTAGATTTTTGGTCTAGAATGGGCCATCCACCATCTTTGACCCCCTTCTTGTAGGATGCATGGTACATGGGCCCTATTTTCTTGATGTGGTAAGTATGGCTCGAAAGGAACTGTAGGATTTTCTAGGATGAAAAAATGGAGATTCAGCAGGTCTAGAATAGAATTAAAGGAATGATCTAGGAATCTAGTGAAGTGAAGAGTGAATTCACTTTACCGTTGAAGAGTAGGGATGCTGAGATGGTGGATAGATTTGGCATACTAGGGTTATCTCTAGTTTCAACATGTGTCAGGAGAAGTATACAAGGGAAGCAAAAAGTTCAATGGTTGGGGAAATGGCTGCCCCGACCCACTGGTCTTTTGAAAATTAATACAGATGGATCTTCTAGGGGCAATTTAGTGTTGGCTGGGATTGGTGGGATTGGTAGGGATTCTTTTGGATCAGTGATTTTTATTTTCTCAACATATCAGGGAGTTCAGACTGTTAATAGGATAGAAGGTTTGGCTATCCTCTATGCCCTAAAGCATGCTTATACTTTAGGGTGGAGGAAGGTGATCTGTGAGGCTGACTCTCAAGTCCTGGTTAAGTTGCTCATGGAGAGGAAAATTTTATAGGTGAGCTGGCAACTGGCCACGATAGTGCAACATATATTGCAGGTTAGTTCCTTAATGGATTCTATATCTTATGCCCATATTCCAAGGGAATTGAATATGGTGGCAGATTGCTTGGCCAAATGGGCATCAGATGGTGGAGATGACCGTAAGGTGGATGAGTGGGAGCAGATGTCATGTGATTTATGTTAGGTCTTGGAGTCTATTTTGGTCGAAGATGTTAGAGGATTTGAAGTGTGAGGCTATTATTGTTGGTTTTCTGGTCTTTGGTTTGTGTCGTTGGTTTTGTAATTAGCTATTTTAAGTTTTAATAAACTTTTTACCCCCTTTTTATTTAAAAAAAATTAATAAATTATAATTTAACCAATTATATGTTAAGTTTATTTTAAAAAGTATATATTAATTCTTGATTTGAGATTATTGAAAATAATTTTTTATGTTATTATTAATTAAATAGTTAAATTTGATATGATTAACTAAATTTTTAATTTTATCATATAAATAATTAGTTCTACACATTTAAATTTAATAAAATATCAAATATAACTCTAATTTAATAAATAATTTGATTTTTATTTAATTTTTTGATTTAATAGTAATAATAATCATTATTACATAAGAAAATATAGATTTGGGAGATAGTAAGGAAGGATAACAATCCACTTATGTTAAAAAAAGTAGTGTTTAGTGAAAGGGTGAATAAATTGTTCAAAAATTTTCGCTAAAGCAGTTAGTCAGAGAACTGTAGAGAGGATATGAGTTTCAAAAATTAGACTTAGATAAAGAATTATTTTAAAATAGAAACTTAGAAGCTCAAATCCATATAAATAACTAGTTGTGGTGAACTCTTAGCAAAAAATGTAGTGGGAGGTAGAAGAAAAAAGAAAAAAAAAGGTAAGAGATAATATTTTAGACTACCTTCCTATAAGCTAGTGTTTGATGCCGAATTTAAGATGGTAGATAGGTATGATATTTGATTGCTTTGAGCCTTGTGATTATTCAGTGTAATTGGTTCTTTTAAGCTATGATGTTTTAGCTTGATTTGTTATGTTATTTTTTTATTAATATAGAGTATGGATCCCATTAAAACCAATAACTAAAAACAATCTAATATCCATTATTAAATTATATACTTATATAAATATTAAAAAATAATAATAATTGATTATTAACGAATTTATAAGTGCAAATTTCTTAATGAGCTAATCAAGACAGAAGGTTGTATAAATTGGAAGGACTCTTTTTAATATCCTTTTACATGAGAAAAATTAGTATTTCAATGTTTATGATAACCATTATCTTATTTATAAAATATTTAGTAACGCTTTAATAAATATAATTTTACTTTAAGAAAAAGACTTAATTTTTGTACGTAAATAAAAATTTATATCAATTGTTATATAGTTATTTACATTTAATAATTGTCATTTTATGATTTATGTTATTTTTATTATTTGAACTTTAAATTTTAAATAATTAATTTGATTTTGATTTAATGGTTAAGAACATGTATTTTTTTTAAAAAAAAACTCACAAGTTTAAATTTTAAAAATAATAATAAATCTTACCTGAAATTATATATATATATATATATATAAACAAGGGTGTAGAGCATCATGTCCTTGCAGGGAGCTTAAACTATACAAGTTGTAAAATAGTTAAAAATATGTATGCTACTTTTCATGATAGGGGTAGAACTATAACAAAATAGGCATTTGAAGTTCAACATGATAAGCACCTTTACAATGGTATCATCCACTATGTAAGTAGTATATTCAAGTCTTTAGACCCTGATCAATAATATAAATAGTATGTCAAAATGATATAGCCTTATGATAATTCTTAACATAAATGTTACTTTTTTTTACTCTTTCCTTATCTCAGATTTACACTTTCAGTAAGAATTTATAAACAACTACTTCATTGTGTATCAATCATTACAATGGAAAAAGGTATAATACAATAAAATATTATAAGAACAAGTACTATGAGCCCCACATTACCATGCTCACATATACAATCTCTGAAAAAACAAACATGCAATTCTTTCATAATATCAAATAAAAAGGGATGATAATAATAATAAATCCATATTGTATTAGTGCATGACCAAATTTGGTATGTGTCTTGGTTTTGACATAACCCAATGGATGACCTTCCTTGACATAAAGAAAAGTTAACATAGAATACATCACAATGCAAATTGTACAAATAATCAAGAGCCTCTATGTTTTTATTGTATCATCCAGTAAATATATAAATACCAAGCTTGTAATCTAAAAAACATCCTACAACACACAACCTGGTAGAAGATCACACGCCATTGGAAACTGCTTTGGTCCACACCTGTCTCTATCAAAATCAAATGTAAATCACATAAACATAGAATTTTAAGAATATAGGAAAAAAAAATGCACAACATACTAAAGTAGACAAATCCTATGAAGAAATTAAAAAAATGTCCATGCAAAGAAAGTGGAGTAGATCTAATCTAAGATGCCATCATGGAATCAAAGTGAGGAAATATTCATTACATTGTTACATCGCCACTGCCAATGCCACCCCCATTGTCATGGCCTCTATTTCTACCAAATCTTCACCCACTACCATCGTCATCTTTGTAGACCACCAGATCAAATCTTTGCATGCAATTTTAGGCTTCATGAAACACAAAATCTCAAAAGTGCTCTACTTTTGTCCCCTAAAATCATTTCTTCAGTCTTACAACCATGGTGAATGTAAATTAAATAAACCAAAAATCTTTTTTTATCTATGAAAATTAAAATAAACACTAATATGCATGTTCATTGCATAATATAATTTTCCTTTTGTAAACTACAAAAGCAATAAAATATTACCTTATCTCTCAAAATGTGTGAAGACCACTAGCTACAACACACTAGGTGCTATTTTAAGGCTAATAAGCTATAGCACCTTGTCAGGGGAATGAAGAAGCTAAAAATCATTTGTTAATTTCAGCTTTCCATCTTTTACTAAAAAATTCTTCTACCACACCAAATGTTATGCACCAAATGTCTTGCAATGATATTATAATGTAATTTACTACAATCACCTACTCTAGAAACTGATATATTGTTGTGATACACAAATAAAGAGGAAAAAATTTCAGCTTTAGAATATGTTTCTTACTCAAATTTTCCCTTATATGCCTTGTCCAATCAAAACATATCCTCTTTGTAGAGGATGGCTAAAGGTTTCTACTTTCCACAGATAAACACCGACATCTCTATTTTTTGGATTGATTCAATTTGCCATGTATTTGAACACAAGGAACCGTTGATCTTGTACCGTGTAACATCCAAGCAACTTAACCATATTTTGATGACTCACACCTAGAATAAGATCCATTTTTGCTAAGAATTTGATCATGGCTCCACTTGAATCACTTGCAAACAATGTCTTAATAGCTTTTTAGCTCTATCACTAAGCTCTTCATAATCAAATTGCATGGCTTTTTCCCCTAATTTTAATTCTTTACCTACCAAGGGTTTTGTTAGTAGAGAGTTTTGAAATGATTACCAAATGATTAACAAAATGGAATTGGCAATCACCTGACTGATTTGTCCCTGTTATTCTCTCTTTTCTTTGAATCAAACAATTTTTACCCCATTTTTTGCCATGAACTATAGGCTAAGGAGTATAAAGGGTCGAGAAGCATACAGGAAGTAAACAATTGATGACAACACACAACCATGGTCAAATGATAGCTCAAAGGATTAAAATGAAGGCATCTTGATTATCTAAAAGATGGTCACATGCAATTATGTGGAAATTAAAAATCATTCATGATTGATATGTCTTGTTCACAATGGTCACTGCCTCGATACAAGTGTATATTTTAATAACATCCAACTTTTTGAATCAATGACAACTGCCCAAACAATATATTTTATTTCATTTGTTAAAGACCCTGCAATTTCTTTTGGTAAAAGTTGAGCATATTTACTAGTATGCAAAACAACATAATTTGAATGAAGATTGAAGCAAAGATTAATCAAATTTTAATTAAAATTGAATCCTATAGTCCCTCCCTCTAGGACTAATAATAACACTAAATATAATATATACATGATAAATATAAATTATTATTTTCAATAAATATTATCTGCGTTTTATATAGATATTACTAAATATTGTTTTGCGCTTTTCTAAACTTTTAAAACGATAGTATTTCTTGTATACAATAACTATTTATTTAAATGAAGAAAAATAGGAAATATTAATTTAAAACTGAAAGACTTTTAATTTTTATGTAACAAATAAATTAAGCAATTCACATAACGATTTAAATTGCAATATTAATATCATTGATCGAGGTATATCATACACATGATCTATTTTGAATATTGTAGAAAACTTAATTTTTTATTCAACATGAAAATGGCTTTCTTTTTAAAATGTTCTTCTATAAAATTATTTTATTAAATTTAAATATTTTTACTATGTAAAAGAAGTTAGAGTTTATAAATAAAAAGTTATAAAATAAAAAAGTCTAAGGTTAATATTGTGATTTATATAATTTAAAAATAAAAATAAAAACAATAATTCAACTAAAAGCTAAATAAATTGTAAAAACCTATTCATTTGTTCCATTCGCTAAAATATGCATGCATGAGATTGTGTTCTACGGCAAATTCGTTTCCATAAAAAATGGACGAGTTTGTTTCCTAAACCCTAAACAAAGTTTATAAATTTTACTTACATTCAATGAAATAAATAGCGAAGCCTAAACAATAATAGAAGTGAAACCCAATATTCCAATAGAATTCAATGTGTGCCATAGAGAAGAGAATTGGAATGAATAGGAGAAGATAGCAAGCCAAATATTAACTAGTTGGCGAAAGGAGCCTTAAGCATAGCCAGGGTCTGGGGTGAGATTTTGAAAGTGTTTTGGAGAACAATGTCGGCAATTCTAGAGCCAAATAGAGTGGTAGGTAGCAAGACAGTCCCTGGATTGGCACTGCCGAATGCAGAGATACCGAGAACAGTTTTATAATTGTCGAGATTGATCTGGTAGTGGACCAAGCACTTTCGAAAGACGAACATGTCCCCGGCAGAGAGAGTCTGGTTGAAGAGCTTGTTGGTGCTGTCCACAAAGGCTACTGTGAGTGATCCATCTAGCACCAGGAAGAGTTCACTCGCACGCGGATGGAAGTGAGGGGGGACCACGCTGCTGGGCCCATATTCAAAGAAAGCCGAGGACACGCCCAGCCCAGACAGTCCTGCGAATTCTGTCATGGAGGCTCTGGTTATTTTAAAGTTGCCGCTGGAGGTGGAATTCTGACCTACTGCCCTGAAGCCTCTAAATGTGAAAAAGTTCCCATCCAGGTTTCCACCACTAACATCACCAAAATCAGTTAACAGATCAGGATCTGCAGCTTCCACTTTCACTCCCACCATAATAACAATAAAAATAGCTACATCCATTATTCCCACCACCTTTTTCGCCATCCTCGTCTTCTTCAATATCAATATCAAGAATTATAACCAGAATAGAAAATAATGAAGACCGAATATGTCCAATTTAATTGAATTGTTTTGTTGTGATGTTGCTTTGATCTGCTCTTAATTTATACAATCCGTACAATGAATAAATGGCCGGGAAAGTAGTACCAGTAAGCCCATAAAACTTGTGGACGAGAAAACTGACAATTTGTATTGCCGCGTGGGTCATAAATTTATCTTATCATTGAATTGCCTTGTGTGACCCATTCAACTTACACTTTAAATAATGCTGTACAGAAGGAATGTAGATAAGGGCGTAGACGGGTTTTTTTATTTTATTTTTATTTTTTAAATTTGGATTATGGTAATATAGATGGTGCGTTCTCCATTCATTGTACTATATTACATTGCATAATTTATTCATCGGAGTATTCTCAATGAGACCAGCGTTTTAATATTAAATTAAAGCCAAGCAATATGATCCACATATTAGTACTCCAATGCCTCCTCGCTTAGCAAGGAGTCCAAACAACTCGTTCGTTGTTTTCTTTGTTTTTATAAATAATATTACTGATTTTTTATTTTATCTAACAAGACTGAAATAAGTTAACTCCTATTACTTCTTTATATTTCTTTTCCTTAAGTTATTGTAATAGAGTGAATAATTGGTAGGTAAGGTAGTTTAATACATTAGGTAATTATTACACATCCTCTTCTTATATATTTTTCAATACAATCGGGATCATTGTTATTACAGAATTTTTGTGTGCTCACTCTACGAGATTATCACTTAATGTCTTATTCGACCATGGTATCAAAGCTCTAGGTTCTAGTAATGAACATCACTTTATCTCTTTGAATTATATTTTGTATTCTTTTGAATTAATTAAGAGTAATTTGCGTATTTTTCTATTGGCATTTGTATGTTTGTGTATTAGTATATATGGGTTGTTACAAATTTGAAATGAAAGGTCGAAAATAGGGTTTGAATCTACTAAATGCCTCTACATTAGCATAGATCATGACTTCATACAACCTTTCGATATGATAAGATGGTAATTATCTATGAAAGAAATAAATGTTTTAGAGACACAAGGTTGCGTAATATCAAAGTGCATGCAAAGGAGGAATTGGCACTCTTGATGAGGTTTACCATAACATCAACATCAATTAAGTACTTGTCTTTTCTATGCACAATTCTTGGAGTTGGTAATGGTGGAATTTGTTGGGAGGGTGTTTCAAAATCGTTATTAATTTCATTGTTTAGAGGTGGGATGACATATTATTCATTGTTTATTTGTTCATATATATTTCCATAAAAATTTCTTGATGGTTAATTTCATCATTATTTGTTTTCATCAAATTTTTGTCATTCATGGGGGTTGAAGCATCATACATAGACTCATCATCAACAAAATAAAAAACATGAAACATTGAATGTAAAATTCTAACATTATCTAATTCATTACTACCAATTTCATCATTATTCATTTCATTATGGTCAATTTTATCATTATTCAATTCATTATGGTCAATTCCACCATTGTTTAATTCATTATTATTAACTGGCTAAATATCTATGGCATTTGGTTCATCAAGATTAGGGTTTGTACCTTATCTACCATGAAGTTTTTGCATTTGTATCTTGTGTTTCTCTCTCAAATATTCTAATTCCTCTGATGTTTTGTTCTTCAACATCTACCTCTTCTTAGAAAGTGTTTCATCACCCATCAAGGACAATTGACAACTTTTCAAAGGTGGGGTTAAGTACATAAGTATTGCAGATCCCATAGAAGTACATAGAGAATGTTTGTGGGGACAAAATTCTTGATTTGGGTTAAAAATAGACATTGAAAACATAGCTCAGTCTATTATAATAATGACACAATCATATTATATTTTATATATGTTTTTATTCATCCAACATATTGAGAAGCATATATTAAGAATAACTCGATTATATTATGTAATAACATGATCACGTTATTATGAATACTCAGTTCGGGTTAGAAATTAACATTGAGAGCTAAGTGTTATCTATATTAAGAATAGTGTGATCATGTTATTAAATAACATAATTGTGTCATGCTTAATATAGATTAGGGATTATGAATTAGCGATTAAGGGATTAGGGCATAGTGTTTAGGGATTAATGATTACAATTTATGTTTTAGGGATTAGGGATTACAATTTATCTTTTAGTGTTTAGGGATTAGGGATTAGGGCATGTACGGTCTAGATTTAAGGGTGTATATAAGGTCTAATTTCTTTGTGCCATGTGTGGACCTAATTTTTTATACAAAGGATGCTAATTTGGACTACATTAATAATAAAATAGGGAATTTTTTTGGTTTAAAATTTAGGGTATAGTGTTTAGGGCTTAGGTTAAGGGTACATAGTTTCAATCAAAAAGATAATTCTTTGTCTAAATGATGTTAATTTTAGCTAAAAGTATTGGTTCATGGTTTGAAAATTTTATATTTATGTTTAAGAGATTAGGGATTGTGAACTTTAAGCATAAGGGCTTAGGGACTAGATTTTAGGGTATATAAAGTACAATCATGATGGAAATTAGGGAAAATTAGAGCTATTCAACCCCCAATCACATTTTATGGTCAAGAAATTAGGCTTAAGGGGCTCAAAATAACCCCAACTTACTTCATATTCTTAGTTACATTGGTACACCAAAGCGTATGTTTTGGCCAAAAGTTTAAAAAATGCATTTTATGACATCTCATGATAAATCCAGTTATATTGTATGGCATGTAATTTTATGGCATGTAGTGGGCATTAGAGTATAGAGATTATAGTTTATGTTTTAGGGATTATGGATTAGGGCACAAGGTTCAGGTTTAAGGACCTATATATCATGTCTAATCGCTCTATGCCATGTGAACCTAATTCCTACTAAAAAGAATGTTAATTAGGACTAAATCGATTGGTAAATAGGGAAAGCTAATGGTTTACAGTTTAGGTTATAGTGTTTAGGGTTTATGGTTTATGCCTTATGTTTAAATGTGCATATATGGATTACGGTATACAAGGTTAATTTCAAAGATAATTGAGGATAATTTGAATCATTTAGACCCATTTTTGACTATAGAATGTGTTTTTGGTTTGTCATTATACCCTTGATGTCATCGTGAATATTGAGTGAATTAGTGAAATGGGGTAATCGATCATGTGATTAAGGCCAAACTGAGCAATGTGAACTTAATTCTTAGTCTAAATGATATTAATTAGGACTAAAATGATTGGTTCAAGGTTTAAAGGATTTATAATTATGGTTTGGTGTTTAGGGATTAGAAACTTTAGGGATTACATCTTTGGGTATAGGGTTTATGGTATATAAGGTACCATCATGATGGTGATTGGGGAAATTTTGAGCTCCTTCAACCTAGATCTATGAGAAAAATATGTGAATTTGGGATCAATAATTCCCCACATCATCTTATATTGAGCCTATGAAGTCAATTGTGGTAATGTGTGATGTGATTTTTACAAACTTCATCCCTGGGAACCTAATTATTATATAAAGGATATTAGTTTGGGCTAAATTTATTGGTTTAGGGTCTACAATTTAAAGGGTTTGTGGTGTAGGGCTTATATATTAGGATTTAAGGACAAATGGTATAGGGTTTAAGTTAAATAGTATAGGGTTTAAGGTTTAATATATCAGATAGAGGGTCCACTAACTAACATAATTGAAGAAAATATGAGCTTCTTATTCACCTACTTGTGATAATTACCTAAACATGTTTTCATTTTTAATAAAAGTAGGGTGTGTTAACCATACATGATGCATAAATTAACTATAAAATTGATTGAGCCATAAATTTATTTTAGGGGATTAATTTTGCTCAAATCATGACCCAATTATATAGTTTGATTGATTGGATCAATTCATGATAAAATCAAAATTTTAATTTTACCCCAAATCATATCTTGCTCTTTAAAGGGTTCAAATTTGCCTCAAATACCTCCTGGATTAGATGAATCAAATCTTTGGTTAATTATATATCACATGAAATTAGGGTTAATTTCAATCTAAATCACATTGAATATATAGTTTAGAATATGTTCACGTGGCTCATCTTGACCCTAATTACCTCCACAATTAAACTAATCAATGTTTGCATTCAATAGTTGACGACTTTAAGTTTATTGATCTCAAAACAACATTATATACACGTATAATTTGCCTATAAATAAATTATGTTTCTTTTCTTCAATCAATATAATGAAATTGGAGTTTATAAAAACCCAAATCACATTTTGTAGTCATTTAATTAGGCTGAAGGGGCTCAAAATAACCCTAATTTACTTTAAAAGCATAGCTAGATTGGTACTCCAAAGGCTAAATTTTTTCCATAGCTTTAAAAAATGAATTTTATGACATGTCATGATAAAATAATTTATATTTTAAGTCATGTATGGTTACGACATGTATGTTTGGGACATCTCTAAACATGAAAAAAATAACTTGTTATACACAAAATAGGGTAATAATGCATTGATATACCTTGAACATAGATCCTTATAGAACTTCAATTAATTACTAAAACAAACTTATCAAAGACTCAGATAATACTAAAAAGTTTATGAAAGGCTTTTTAAAATTTCCAAACTTCACCAATTATCCACAAATACTAACGTAGTCCTGTTTAACCAAATTTAGCCTCTTTTAAGACTGTATACACTCTTGACAAAAAATAAAATGACCCCTGATTTATTTATTATTGTTCCGAAACACCTTTCAAATATGGTGAAGCCTATAAATTCCTTTTCAAATACCATATTTCAAATAACTAATCCTTAAACATTTATAATATCATTGAACTCTCTTTTGAACCTAATACTCTAAGTCCATTAGCACTCAGCCAAAAGATCCTTGTACTGAAATTGATTTATGGATAATATAATTTATTTAATCATGTATAAATTGAAATATAAATAGAATCTATAAAATTATGAGTGCTTTGGATTAACGGATTACCAAAAACCAACTTTTGACTTCTTGCCCCTTTCTAGGATAAACTTGGATTGTCTTCATTTTAAGGAAGATTAGAATCATGTCAAATGAATAATAAATTCATTAATAGGTCAATACATATCCAATTATAATTAAACACTATCAAATATTAACAATAAAATTGGTCCCAATAAATAATCTTAATCAACTAAACTTTGATCTTAAGACTACTAGTCCTAATGGCTCCTCTAGTAGGTCATATTGCAAATTCAGATTTTATGGTGTTGAGAATATATAACATGGTCAGGTTATTAATGAAATCAAATTATTAATGCAATAACATGCTCACATTATTAATTATACCAACTACTTGAATTTGAATTATATTCCTGCACCTTTTGGCTTTGGAATGAATTGGATTCCAGAGCTAAAGGCTTGGATTGTCAATGTATAGTTGAGTTTTAAGAGTTATGATAAGAAACAACAAAATTCAAATTTAATTTCCAAAAACAATAATAATTTCAATGTGAAGACTAAAAAACTTAATACCATCACGACGATCATGCTCTCCTCTTTCCAAAAATATGATTTTTATAAATTTTGGGCTAAATTAAGGTTCCAAACTATCTTGATTTCTAATTATACTTTTTCTAGGCCACTAAATGCCGCAAAAATACGTGCCTATACTTTTTCATTATAATTTCCACTCCAAAATTGCCTATCTCTGACACCCAACTTCTTAAAAGATCAAACTATGCTTGCCAAAAAATGAAGATGCACACCATCTTTCATTTTTTAAGACTATGGGGCATCATTATAGGGGTTGTGTAGGCTCATATAGATTTAGATGAGATCAAAAAGTATGAAAAGGATAATTCTAAAATATTGATGCTGATTATGCTAAGAATCACTGATGATGTGCAATTGCATGTCAAGGATGCTTACAAAGCAAAAACAACATGGGATAAGTTAGTGACCATCTATGAGGTGAAAAATAAGATGAAGATCCTGCATCTGTAGTCAATAATTCACACACTCTCTATGGAATCTATTGATAAAGTTGAGGAATTCTTACATCAAGTGGCTGAGCTATGAACAAAATTATTAGCACTCAATGAGATGGTAGTTGACCAAACCTTGATCTAGATCACCTTAAGGGCTATCCCATCCTAATTCAGAGAGTTTTTCATGATGTTGAATGTCTCTAAATAGAAAGTGTCATTTTAATAGCTCATGAACATATTGTAGAAATAAAAAGACATCAACTCAGTCCAAGATGAGTTTTAATAGAAAGCTCTTATCTTGAAGTAATAAAAAGGTTAGAAATATCGTAAGGGACTTACAAAAAATAAACCATAGAAATAACAATAATAACTATTTCCATATGAAAAATCATAAAATTTGAAGAGGTGGTGTCACATCTATCAGACCAATACTCATGACTTAGACAACTATTGATATAATGGCCTAAAACAAGGGTCTTCCAATAAAGAAAGCATAACAAGGCATGATGATTCTCAAAAATTGAAAAGACATCTCCACTGGTGGAAGCATAAGTGACATCTCATATCTTAACAAGATGATGGATCTAATGAAGAGACACCTGAAGAAGAATAAAACCTAGCTCTAGTCTCCCAGACCTCTCAACCCATGAGGAATATCAAGTTGATAGACTCAGGTACCACTAAACACATGTCAAGTGACAAGGTGATATTTGATTTATTGACAAACCAATCCATAGGAGATCAGGTTAGGATCACTAATGATAAAGTGTATGTTTTATAAGGCATAGGTTAAGTTGCCATTTCTTTCAAAATATGACAATGTACACTCTCAAAGGTACTATATGTTCCTAGATTGATATCCAACCTATTATGGATCAGTTAGTTTTTGAATCATCAACTGAAGGTGGAGTTTCTTATTGATAATGGCATCAAATCTTATTTGATCTCATGAAAAGATATGGTTTCTAATTGATCATTTTTTAAAGATAAATTATTTTCTTTAGATATTGTTTGATCTTATATAATAGCTCTATCTACCTTTATGGTAGAATGTACTTCTATCTAGAACTACCATTATGGTCACCTTTTTATTGGATCTTTTACTAGTTAAGTTCAAAAGGGATGGTATATAGACTTCCCAAATTGTCCAGTTCCTTGCCCATTTTCCTTCGATGTCTTGAAGGTAAACAACACAAGGATCAATTCAAAATAAGCTAATTTCATGCTAAGAAAAATTTAAAGGTTGTTCGTATAGATCTAAATGGACCATTACCTACTTCATTTTAAGGATAAAAGTTCTTCCAATTGTTCATGAATGACTACTCTCAGAAAACATGGGTGCTTTTCTTGAAGAAGAAGAGTGAGGCCCTTCATTTCCATATATTTTATCATCAAGTTATGAAGGAGACCGAATAACGTCTTCTTCACCTTCACTTAGATTGAGGGGGGAATTCACATCAATAAATTTCTTAGCATTATAAAACTAATAAGGAATCAAACAAAATTTGACTGATCCCTACACACCACAATAAAATTACATTATTGAGCAATGTAATCACATAGTGATGGAAATGTCTCACTGCATGCTATCAACAACATAGCTATAGAAATTATATTAGGTAGAATTAGTCGAGATAGCTATTTATCTTATAAATAGGGTACCAAAAAATATCTTAAAGGATAAAATGCCAAAATAGGTATGGAGTGGTAAAAAGCCATCAATTTCTTATCTATGAGTGTTCTATTACATAACATATATGCATGCCATAACTTAAAATAAGAATAAACTCGAGTAAAAAACACTCTCATATATCCTATTAGGCTATATCACTACCTCAAAATCATACCATCTCAAGGATCCTAAGATGTATAAAATTGATAAAAGTAAAGATGTGGTTTGAGATGAGTCATCCTTTGACTTAGTGATGCATAAAGAAGAATCAACACCAACCACTTCCTTCCAATTAATTTTTGAGTCAAATGATGAGGATACTTCTCATAGAGAAGATAAGATTTAAGGGGAGTTGGATGTTGATCTTGGAGAGTTAAAACATACACTAGGTAGTTATATACATTATCAAAGTAGTTCTTCACATCAACAACAATGTTCCGATCTGAAGTGGGTATAAAGCACCATAAAAAACTCTCATCCTTCATATGGAGTTAGAATAAGGAGTCAAACAAGAAATGAGGTAAATTTTGCACTCATGAGTATAGTAATTGATATCTCCAAAACTCATAATGTTTGAGAATCACTAAGTTAACCATAGTGGAAGAAAGCAATAGATGCTAAGTAAGATTCACTCATGCAGAATTGGACTTAAAAACTTGTTGATTTACCTGCAGGAAAGAACCCATATGCTATAAATGGTTTTTCAAAATAAATTCAAGGCAAATGGATCAATTGATAAGCACAAAGCATGACTTGTAGCAAAGTGATATGCTAAGAAAGAAGGCATTGACTATGGAGAAACATTTGAACCAACTATGAAGATTAAGACCATCAGAGTTGTTTATGCACTGGTAGCAAAGAATGGGTATAAAATTTAGAAGATGGATGTCAAGAGTGCTTTCCTAGATGGTGATCTCAAAGAAGTATACATGGCCCCACTAAAAGGATTTGTTGATGAAAATCATCCTAAAAAGGTATGTCATCTCATCAAATCACTGTATGGATTGAAACAACCTCCTAGGGCATGGTACATCAAGATAGATGATCACCTTTTGTAGCATGGATTTATTCAGAGCCCCTCGAATTCCAACTTGTACATAAAGAAGGTAGGGACTAAAATCATCATTCTTGTTTTATATATGGATGATCTTGTGATAATTAGAAGTTCAAAAGATTAGGTTGATATTTTGAAGAATGAACTCAAAATATCATCCAACATGACTGATTTGGGGCTACTTTATTATTGTCTTGGCTTAGAGATATGGTAAAAAAAAGAATCACAATTTTATCTCCTAGATAAAATATGTCAAGACACTCCTGGAAAAGGATAGAATGTCAAATTATAAACCTCTTTCAACCCCAATGGAAAAATGTTTACAACTCTCTAGCTTCTAGGACTCACCTCAAGTGGATGCAACACTCTACAGATAGCTCATTGGGAGTCTCATCTACTTGACCTAAACAAGACTAGATTTATGTTTTGTTATGAGTTATCTCTCTAGATTCATGCACAAGCCAAATAAATGCCATTGAGTTTGAGTAAATCATGCTTTGAGATATGTTTGAGGTATGCTTAAGTATGGTTTAGAATACAAGAAGAATACTTAGTTCTACTTGTAGGGATACATTAACTTGGACTATGCCGGATCTATTGATGATAGAAAGTAGATGTCAGATATATATTTCACATCAGATCTGGACCTATCTCATGGATTAGTAAGAAGCAAACTATTTTTCCTCTCTCATCCACTAAGCCAGAGTGTTGCACCACACATGGAGCTAAATGTGAGGTGATATGGTTACATCATATTCTAGATAATATGGGCATTAGTGAAGAGAATCCACCTATCCTTCATTATGATAACCAGGGTGTGTTGAATCCTATGAAGAATCCTATTTTTTATGAAAGAATAAAGCGCACTAAAGTCAAATGTCACTACATTCAAGACTAAGTCTTAAAATACCACATCTAGCTCCAATATTACCCAACAAATGCATAGATAGATGATATACTCACCAACTCCCTTGAAAAGGTTAAATTTGAGCTATTTAGAGGGTACATTTGTAAAAATAATGTAACAGGGGGAATGTTAGCATAAAATATAGTGATTAGGATATATGTTATATTATTTTTAGTATAACCGATTTTATTTAATATAGATAATTCATTTTTCTAGACTCCTCCCTTATTTGCAATTTATTACATTACTTTTGGTCACGCATTTTGTATATATTCTTCTCTTTTTTTCATGAAAAAAATAACAAATTACATTGGTTTTCTAACATATATTTGAATTATAACTATTTAACAATACATAATAACTAAAAAATATTGATGCTTTAAAACCTAATGCAAAACCTAATTCTTAGCCAAACCCTAATCACATTAAAAGCTTAGTAGTGATGACTCGTTCTTTGGTGAAGAAAATAGGGGTGCGTCCTAGGTCTTCATTGTTAGAAGGAAAGGACTTGAATGTAGCTACGATTGGTTTGATAGGTGGTCTACCAGAAAAAAGATATATTTGTAATAGGGAAGACTTTGAGATTCATACCTTCAGCAAAAAAGGAATTAGTTACAATAGGGGAAAATCTGAATGGTTTGCATATAGTTTTGGAATGTAAACCCTCGTTCACTGACATTATTTCCGGGAAAAGACCATGTCTACTTTTACCTTCTGCTAAAGTTATTCCCACTCCAGCGTTTAAATAAGAGGAAATGACAGTCATTAAGAAAAATGAGGAATATCTATCCACCCATGGAATGATCTACCAATTTATAGGATTTTGGTCGAGTCTACACCAACTCCGTGCATGGATCTTAAAGAAATCACAGTGTATGGTTACAGTAAGATACAAATATGTCGCTATGTAAAAGGCATCTTTATTGTGATTTTTTATTCAGTCTAAGCCATGGTTATACTCAAATTTTTAATTCAAAACATATTTGGATTAGACTACCCAATTTACCTATTAACTTTTGGGAGCATTCTATTTTAGCAACCATTGTAGAATCCATTGAATAATTTTGAGATGTTTATCCCATAACCCTAAAATGGATTCATTCAACCTATGCCATCATTTTAATCAATGTTGATATCACGAAATATTTACCTGCATAAATAAAACTTAAATTCAGAAACAGAAAATGCGTGCAAACACTAGACTATGAAGGTCTGTCCTATTGATGTTGTAGGTGTTTCTGTTGCTGCTCGAATTTACACCATGTCTTTATTCCATTTTTTGAAGAATAAATCTTGGTCCTTAAAACCCACATGGTAATAATACAAGAAACATAGTAGGAAGAGTGTAAAGGTGCAGTCATGCCACCAAAAAGCAATCTACGAGGGATGTGTAAAATGGAACACAAGAAATTAAATGTAGCAAGGAGTTTAAACACAGCTGGGTAGCATCCTATGTGGAAGATATATAACTACGTGGACGTTGCTTAAGATAATCATCCATTCCATTGAAAACATGCCACGTGGAAGATAAGGATAAAACAAACATTTCAAGGAAATAAAGGATGTGTGGGAGATCGACGGAAACTGCACCATTGACAACACTTTGACCAGGTTTAAAAAGTTGCAAATGACGTATGAGAGCTCCGTCGGGGTCTCAATGGCTGAAACGCAATTGCAAAGCATGTGAAAATAGTGGTGTAAAGTTCTGCGAGGGGTATAAGTGGTAAAATATATAATTGCAAAACATAGACCGAAGCTCGTAGGAAATTATGGTGGAGATACACTGTCCCAAATACACATTCCTAAAGTGCAATGTGCTCCTGTAGTTCTCCATTCTGTGGAAGAAAAGGAAAATGGCAATACGTCGAAATACGAAGTCTTTGCAAATTGTAAAGTGTTGATCCACTTCCACATTCGATGGGTAGGGGAAGACAAGAACAACGATAGGGATTGGTGGAAGGCAGAATCCTGTAAGTACTTTGCACCTTCTCTTAAAGAGCAAAGTCCATTGGTACTTCCAGATTTTATGAAGTGTTAAGACTGAAATGAGCAGCAAAACCAATGAGACAAAAGGTACATATGTGGTTGGCATAACGAATATGTTGTGCAAAGATGAAGCTCGTTCACCATTAGGTTCGAGTATTTCAGCTGAAGCGTCATAAAATAAAGGTAGAGATGCATATCGAGGCTGCAAAGGATTAGAAAAGGAAAATTGCAGGTTTTCTGATGCCCAAAGGAGAATCGATATTTGAGGTCCTGGCCATGTCTTTATTTGGTCGAATACATGGGCTTGCAAGTCCTTACCATGTGATTGCTACATGGCTCGATGGTTTTGAAGACTTTGTTTGTGAGCAAGGGTTACCCTATTTACTGTAGCAGTGCAATGGTGCTTCCAACAGAAATGGATCAGAACGGTAACCATATGGATTGCTGTCTGTCTCAACTAAGTTCTGATATATCTTGCAATATTGTTGATGATGGATATTTTTATCGATAGATTAAGATTTTAAATGTTGCTAGAGGAGCAAAATGTTCACAAAACGAAGCTTTAACGGTTAGATTATAATGAAATTATCATATATAAGAGATATTAATAAACTCTGTGTGAATAAGGCCATTATACAATTATGTCAAAGTGGTATCTCTAATAAAAAAAGGATGTTGGGATAGATTATATGGGGATTAAATCCAGGTTAAAAATTGCGATATTATGTTCGACAAAAAGGATGTGTGACCAGCTTTCTTATGGTCTTGGTTATTTTGTTGTTTTTGTCCATTTGAAACAAATCTTGAGGAGAGAGTTTGGGTTTTAGTTCAATTCAAAACATGGAAATTCCCCTATGTTAGTTGTAACAGGTATGGCTACGAGAGGGCTCAATATTAAAAGATCGAAAGAATGCCCCTTATTTAATCTAGGTTCTAGAAGGTGCAAATAAAAGATTTACATCAAAATTAAGGAATATAGCTACTCACAGAGAATGTAATGGAATTTCTAATGTATTTATTAAAGAATCTATGGTCTAAAAAATGTCCATGTTTACAAGGCAATGTATCCTTCCATTTATAACCGGTTATTGTTGAGAAGGAAGAAATATTGTTGTGTTTTTGAAACATATGAGGAAAGCAATATGTTTCTAGTAAAATCCTCCACAAAATGCTTTGCTCAACTAGGTGGCTAGAAATGGAGTAAAACTGAAATGAAATGAAAAAAAAAAATTACAAGTTTCAAAAAGTTGTAAAAAAGACCCTGAAACTCCCTCAGAAAACTATGCTAGAAAAGGCAACTTAGAAGAAGGTAAAGTCTCAAAATGCATTGTGAAAATTGTCGTTAACTCTCACAATCTTGCCAGTTAGAGAACATGGAAAAATCAACTCAAGGATACTTTTTAGGGAAATGGGAACCCAAAGTGCAACTTGAACTTTCGTTAAAGTGTAAAATGCATTTGGACTTCCAGATTCCCTAAAAGGATCTTTTGAGGGAAATGAGAACCCTAGATGCAATTTGCACTTTTTAAACTATGCAAAATTTATTTGGAGTTCTAGATTTCCGAAAGGGAACTGCAAGTGTGAATTTGAATTTGCAAAGGAACCTTTCAGGGGAATTACATGTGCAAATTGGAATTGTGTAATTTGTAAATTATAAATTTGCAAAAGGACCCAGAATTTGCTCTAAATGTCAAAAGGTGAAAATAAAGCATTTATGCATTAAAAAAATGTGAAGGAAACCTTAAAAATCACATGGTGCAAAAAGCAAATGTGAAAATTGCAACATGTCAAAAAGCAAATTTGCAAAAATTAAATGTGAAAAATGTAAAATGTAGAAAAAATAAGTCGGAGCCAAAAAGAAAAAAAGTAAGAAGACTTAAGTTTTTCATTTTCTCATGTATTGCTTGTCCAAGCTCCTTTATGGGAGAGAAAATGTAGGTCTATAAATCCAAGGTGGGACACTCCAAATCAATATCTTGAGTAGCCATGGATCCATAATATTCCCATGCCATCATTGCAATAGAAGGTTATATTATTAAATGTTAACACATAGATATGACATCATATATGAAAAGGCAAAAACTATAATAACTAATGATGACAATACATCACAATCAAGAATAAAATATTTTTAGTATGGATCATGTGTTATTTTTTTATTCAAAGTAATTATTGTGGATAATACAACAACATAAAAATCATATGTTTTTTCCTAAGGACTCTTAGGAATTAGATGATCTTTTAAAATATATTTATCTCATTTATAATAGCAATACAATGGAGCTGAACATAGAGACTAATTTATATATCATAATATATTATTGTATTCTCACACCATTAAGATTTCCTATTACACTGATATTAAACACTATAGAAATATATATGTAAACATCCACTTATCGAATAGATTATACTACCCATAATATCTCCCAAACAATCTCTCAAAATATATATATATATATATATATATATATATATATATATATATATATATATATATATATATATATATATATATATATATATATATATATATATATATATATATATATATATATATATATTGTTTTTATTCACAGCAATAATAATCATACATAATATATTCTAACAACTAACAAAATATATATATTATTTTTATATACGAATAATGTTACTAACTAATTTACCACATCGTAAGTAATATTTAACATATGATAAATTATAGAATACTAATTTACCCAATGTAAATACTAATCCCAAATATACCTCCACTTAGTTTTTACATGGGAAAAACATTATCTTGTACTACAACATCCTACAACTATAAGCTCATGATCTGGATGTATATATTTTTCAAGAAAGCCAACAAAATTTGGAATGGTTTTACAAGTGGTTCACCAATGACCACAACATGATGTATTTACATGTTGATAACCAAAAACCATAATGAGATGGTTTTCCAAATATATAACCAACAAAAATGAATATCATGATGCTACAATACTTTATTATCTCTTATCAGTATTTTACATTACTGGAAAATATATAGAAATCATGCACAATTGTTACAATTTTGAACAAGAATATTGCTTCTATTCTTATTCACTCTACAACAGAAATCAAACATACAACATAAATAAAATGCCGCCAAATTATATGGGCCCCATAATTGATGACTGAAGATAGTCATATGAATTTTACATTGATGAAATAATATAGATGTTAGTTTCCACTGAAATTGCATCCATTATAATGATGAATTTTACATTAATGACTTTATTAACATAATTGACAATGAAATAATAAAAAAATATTTTGAAACTTTTGAGTTTTTGTTTTGGACACTTTAACCTTAAAATCCATAATTGAAATCAACATTTAAACAATAAGAAATCATAAAACTGATAATATTAAAAAAAATAAAACTTGATATTGAAAACATTAAAACTTATAAATTAAGAAAAACTCAACTCACAATGGAAAAAACTCTAATTACTTATTCATATGATATATGCTTTGATAAAAAAGAATGTGAATATTGAAACAACTAATTAAAAATTTGATTTAATACATGACCCTAAAATAGACTAATTAATGATAGAAATAATTATATGACACAAGAATTAGTTTATTTAAAATCATAAACAACAACATTTACCTAGATACACATTATTCAACTATATCATAAGCTATTGGACCTCAAAATTATAAACCTAACCACTATGAGAAATAA
>JARHVA010001251.1:3325000-3350000 GCA_037957365.1 Torreya grandis | reverse complement strand
AGTGTCTAATGAAGAGATACCATAAATTGTTTAGAATTTTCATTTGAAGAAGTCATTTGATGGAGTGAAGAGAGGATATGAGTCTGAAAACTCAGACTCGAACAAAGAATTTTTTGAAAATAGAAATTTAAAATCTTGGAATCCAAAGAAATAATTAGTTATGATGAAATCTAAGCATGAAATGTGGTAGGAGGTAAAAAAATAAAAAAAGTTAAAAAAGGCAAGACATATTCTTTTAGACTACTTTCCCGAAAGCTAATGTTTGATACTGTATTTTAGGTGGTAGATAGGTATGATGTTTGATTGCGTTTAGCCTTGTGATTGTTTAGTGTAATTGGTTCTTTTGGATCATGGTATTTTATCCTAATTTATTATATTATCTTAGTATTAGTATAGGATATGGATCCTATCAAAACTAGTAACTATCAAAAATTAAAAAAATATTATTATTATAATGTGTGTGTGTGTGTGTGTGTGTGTATTAGTGAAAAGTTTATAATGAGATAATCAATATTTAAGGGTGAATAAATTAGAATCACTCTATTTAATATTTTTTTTACATGAGAACAATTATTATTTCAATGTTTATGACAACCTTTATCTTATTTATAAAATATTTAGTAATAGTTTAATAAATATAATTTTATTTAAAAAGAACTTTATTTTTGATTGAGTTAATATAAATAAAAAATTATATCAATTGTAATATAATTATTTACATTTAATAATTATCATTTTATGGTTTCTATTTTTTTTATCATTTTAATTTTAAATTTTAATTAAATAATTTAATTTTTAATTATTGGTGTATAACATATATTTTTAGAAAAGAAGTCACAAATTTAAATCTTACCAAAAAAAAATTTAGTCTTACATAAAATAGGATATGTGTGTGTGTACGGTGTGCGTGGGGGTCAATGTGGGTGGGATGGGGTAAATATAAAATATTTAAATTATTATTGCTTTGTTCTTTTCTAAAATTTTTAAGTGATAATATTTCTTGTATATTAGAACTATTTATTTAAATGTAGAAAAGTCAGAAATATAAACTTAAAAATAAAGGATTTTTAATTTTTATGTAAAAAATAAATTAAAAAAATCACATAATGATTTAGATTACGATACTAACATTATAATTTTGAATACTAGTGGTTGAAAATGATGTTGCATTCATCATTTCTTCATAAATCAATCCATTTTAAGTTTTAGGAATAGTAAGGTGTTATATTTGACTGAGAATACACCTGTTATACATTTCAAACTCCTTATTTATATACTTTTCAGTAAATTTTCATTGAAAATTATAATGAGAGAAATCCAAATAGAAAATAACAATTTTTTACTGACCTAAAATACTTCAAAACATTTAAATCAATTACTAACATGCCTACATTCTTTCAAACATAAAAATTATCAAAAATAGAGTTTGCAAAGGCTATAACTATATAAAATTGTATTGTTTTAAAAAATAGCTTTGAAATTACTAGAATTAGACATATTGACCTATAATACGCTTATTGTATAATAAACACCCCTTTAATCAACTATTCTCAACAAACATGTCACCAATAATATTTTGAGCTTGAATATGTTTCAAATTTGCATGTATGTCACTTAAAATTTGCATTCTAGAAAAATGAGGCGCATATAGAACTTGGTCATGGGATATTTAGAATGTCTATGACCTCAAAATCAATCTTAATTCAACTCTTCAACATATGATAGTGATATATAAAATTTAAAACTTTTCTAAACATCAAGTTGAATAATAAACCAAAAAAATGTTTTAATTTTTATTGTAGGTAAATGTTGACAGTAGTTAAAATTTGGTTTTATCTAAATAGATTATAAAGAAGAAATGAAAATGCAATTTACATCCAACACTACAAATGCACACGTAGAATGACAATAATGAGATTTGAAAATATTTTTTATACTTTTCAATCAATTTCAAGCACCAACAAAGAAGAATCACACCACAATAATTAAATGACATTCCTTTGTCAAGTTTTCAATTTTTTTCCTCAAAAAATGGAAGGCTTTTTAAACATATGGTACATTCCATCCTTCCATTCAATAGGTTGATATTTTGAATATGATTTTAATGTTATTTTAACATAATTTAAATAGTTTTCATTACTCAAAAAATATTTCCCTTGCTCCACGAAATAATGCAACATTTTTTCAAGCAAAAATAAATAAACATAAAATTCCATCATGAGCTTTAATGCCCCTACGTACAAGAATCATGTAACTATTAAGAATATCACAAATTCCATCATGCCCGAGAAAGTTCTATATACTTGTAGAAAATGTTATATACTTATAATAAGGAACACATCATTCTAAGCTTCTATTACCTATATAATTGCTTTACTAGCCTCAAGGAAAATTTCAAACACATTCCATACCACAATGAAGGATGCAACTCCTCTTTAGGATCTAGATAAATAAAAAGTAAGTTTTGTAAAACCTATCCATCATGGGATTACATGCTCTCTAAAATTTTTTAAAATCTTAAATTTTTTAAAAAAATATAACTTCAATAAAAATTTATATCTTCATTATTTATGAGCTTTTATTCTTGTTTTATATATTTTCTTCAGGAAAATATTATTCATGACTCTTCACTAACATCTTCATGGATATATGACCACTAATATCGAATACCATTGCTAATAAAATTAATATACCAAATCAAATATGTGAAAAAGTTATTACATATTATTTTAAACAATATTTTATAAATTTATATTTGGATTTCTAATTTATAGAAAACAATATGGTTACATAGATTACCATATAAAAATTTATATAATATATCTCGAACCAAATATTTGTGTGAAAATCTACTATTTATCCATATAATTATTTATAATTATAATAATAATCATTAATAATATTATTAACATAAATAATTAATAATCAATATTAATTTTTAAGGGTTCTTACATATAAAATACATTCTTCAATTACTACTAATAAACACCATTAAAATATATTTAAATCACATGACCTAACACATTTTAAAATTATCTCACATTTCTTAACCCAAAAAAATTTAGAATTATTCCGCATTTGTCTTTAGATCATTTCTAATAAAAATATATTACTCAACTAGGTTTTATTTAGAGAATTGAATCTTTTCACCTACTTTGTAGTTTGTACGTGAATTAAGATACAAGTACACTATATACTAAAATCATGGATTCATTTTTTTCTTATGATCATTATCTATAGGAATAAAATAGCCAAAGACTTCACACTAATTATGACAATGTGGACTACATATAGTACAAAATTTGTATAACCCTTACACTCATTTATCTTTCATTAAAATACTTATCCACAAAGAAGTTATAAAATAATGAAATAATTGCAACACAAATTAAGACAAATGAATTTTTTATACCACATTAGATTAAACTTTTGTAAATAACTAATATTTTTTAAAATATACTTTATAGATTAACTAATGGTCACGTAATATCTTATGTTGATATAAATGTGTGGTATTTTTAAGATTCACATTAATTATGACATGGTAAAGAAAGTCTTGCATGGTTTCACATTTTAAAGTCGATTTATATTTATGTAAGTGGTCTTTTTCAAATTGTTATACAAGAAAATATTATTTGTATTTTAATATTATACTTTCGATAATTTAAATAAATGTTGTCCAAAAAATATTGGTGTTAACTATCTAACTATGTTTTTTTAAAATAGATAATACACTATACATCAATTTTGAATACTAATATTAATTTAAAAAATATATATAACAAATTTAACTATATAAAACAAAATAATATAGATTTATAACTTAATATACTAAAATTTTAAATTTTGTACCTCATATATTATTATGTACTTTTTTGTATGGGTGTATACCGTACACTCTCCAATTCCCACCACCTCCTTGACAAATGATATATTCCAATTTAAGGTATGTACAGAAATTAATTTAAACTCTAAAGTGTCGTTATATAAACATTATATCATATGTTTATTGGTATTTAATATTCAGGTATTACTTTTAGTTAAGGAGGCATGGTGCCCTAAAAAAAATTTCAAAAGTACACTTGAAACATTCTTCTATTATGGTCGACAGACCTCGTGGCTTTCTTACGAAACCAAGACACTAAAGATTCTATGTTTTAGAAAACATATTTTATATATATATATATATATATATAACTGATTATGTAGTTATCAATATGCTTGAAAATGTTAATGGTTAATAGGCTAGAGAGGTGTTATGTAATGGCTACCATGATCCTGCAATCAGGCTGATTTTCTCCCAGAGTTTATAGTAGGGAATGAGTCTTCCAAATATTTTTAGAACCCTGTAGAGTGATTATTTGGAATTTATATAATGAATTGATATACAAGCACATTCTTCTATTTTTTTTATTTTTATTTTTGGAAATGTGTGTTTAGAATATGTGTTTTTACAAATGGTTTTTTATATAAATGTTTAACATTATATAAATATCATTATCATTCTCACACACACACACACACATATATATAACATTCAAAAATACTTTTCCAACAATCATATATATATATATATATATATATATCAAAGATTATTTTAATTTATAACATCCAAAAATACTTTTCCAACAATTTAATTATAAAAAGATAAAATATAAATTTACATTTGTAATGCTTTAATTAATTATCAATATTATTTTCTTCCATCACTTAAAAAAATATAAAAAATCATTATCAATGTGTATTTGATGTTCAAAATGTAATTAAGTGAAACAAAATAAATAACTGAGTGACAACCCTCAACCATTATCATTGAATCCGTGACTGTAGTCGAAAAGTTGTATAATATAGGCATTACACATGTTGAATGATATAATCTAGCCATATTTCATTAAAGACATTAAAATAATGAGACAGAATAGCTTTCTTTTCTTATAGTTTACCTAAGTCTCGACACAGAATGGGATATTTTGCAAAACATCGAGGAGGAATATAGTGATTAAATGATTAGGCATCTGTAAATTATTGAAAACAGAAGGCCTACTATTAATTTATTGATAATATAAACCAAAGAAAAAATGCATTAATCCAATAAAGATAAACATAATTGATAAATTCAATCATTCTAATTCAAGAGGTTGTCTATAAGATGGTGGTGTATTATTTCTCTATTATTGGGTGAGTTAGAATTACAGAAAATGGAAAGCTTAAAGTGGAGTGCATATGGGAGGGGATTCTCTTTGTGGAAGCCATGGAAAACATGAAAGTTTCGATCTTGGGAGATTCACATAAAATAAAGCTATCATATCAGGAGTTATTTGTTTCATTCTCATGAGAAGCAAACGCTAAAGACCTTCATCCTCTTATTTTTAAATAATTTATTAACATCTTTTTCTATTATATCTATATTTTTTCTAATCAAATATTAAAGTGTTCCTTAGAACATGCAAAATGATTGTGCAGAGTGTGTCGAAAGAGGTGGAATTGAGAAGTGATATTTATTCAAAGAGTATGTTTTTATAGTAGAAATGATGCAATACCTCGATGCACGGTGACCTCTCTCTTACATTGTATGTGTTTTAGATAATTATCGCGTTTGTCTTATCATGTGGTTTATTTTTAGTAATAGTGGAAATAACATATAATGATAATATTATCCACTGATTGCTTTGAGAGTATATCTTACTGCAAGCTATCTCTAGATAGCACTTGAAATACATTAAAAATGGCATATAAAAATTGAGTATGTTTTTCAATCATCTCAATAATTTTAAACATTGAGCTATTTAGGCCTTTGAATAAGAGGAATTAATAGTCATTGAGAAAATGAAGAATGATTATCCACCCATGGAAAGATCTACCAATTTATAGGGTTTTGGTCGATTCTACCCCAATTTCATGAATAAATCTTGAAGGAATGGTAGGATAAGGTTATAGGTAAGGTACAAATCTGTTTCTATGTGAAAGGCATATTTATTATGATATTTGATTTATTTGAATATAAACATATAATTTTTATTGAATTTTTTTGGGAATGGAACCATAATTTGCTTATAGATAACTCATAGCACCTTGATTTTAACACATATACCAAAATTTTTAATTCAAAATTTATTTGGAGTAGACTACGCAATATATCTCTTCAATTTTGGGACCATTTTATTTTAGCAATTATAGTAGAATCCATTGGATAATTTTGGGATGTTGATCCAAAAAATATAGGAAGGATTCATTCGACCTATGATAGAATTTTAGTCAATGTTGATATCACTAAAGATTTACTCGCATAAATAAAATTGAAAGTTAGAAACAAAACTTATGACATCAAGTAGACTATGAAGGTACATCTTTTAGATGTCGCACGTGTTTACAAATTAGCTATTTGGTTAATGATTATCCTTCACTCAAACATAGAAAGAAAAAAAATTGTTGAAAGAAGCTGAGCCTAATCAGATTATTGTACAAGCTTTATCAGAAAGTGAAAAAAGTAACATGGCTACTAATCTAGTTCTATAAATTTAAATCAAAAATCTGAGCACACAATCAAAGGAAGCTCAATCTTCTCAAGGGCATAAATTAGATTTAGGAAGTTTCACAATTATGTCTAAGGATAATCAAATAGATCGCACCCATCCAAAAAAAATCCAATCAACCATTAGAAAGAAAATAATTATCAAAAAAAATATTTATTCGACATCTACAATCGATATTCTTGAAATCTCCTTCCCAATCATACCAAACTTATGGTAAGACATATATTGGTTTATTATGTGAAATAAAAGGGGAATGAAAGGTAATAAAGAAATGGATCCTATGAAAATGACCCTAGTATCTCAAAAAAAATAAAATAAAAATAAAATATATACATGGGTCCTAGATTTATTTTGTTTCTTTGCTCTCCAATCAATGTATGGTTATTGATATTTTCTTGTTGTTTAGAGCAGTTTATTTATTTATTTATTTTTGTAGGTTTACTTACTCCATTTAGATGTGTTGTCCATCCCTACTTATTTTTTTTTTAAATAAAGTTCCTTTTTAAAACTCATTTTGACCAATACTAAAAACTAATATAATATGCAAAATTTATAGTCGATATGGAAAAATTGTAGAGAAGTATAAGAGGGGAACCAATTTACATGAAACATGATTGTACATAGAGCATGGAATGTGGTTGAAAAGAGAAATGATATTTATTCAAAGAATATGTTTTTTTAGTAGCAATGATGTAATACCTCAATGCATGATGACCCCTCTTACATTGTATATGTTGTCGATGAGTATCACGTTTGTCCTCTCATGTGGTTTATGTGTACCAATAAATGGAACTAATATATGAAGATAATAACATACACTAACTACTTAGAGAGTGTATCTTATTGAAAGCTATCTGTCTTAGAATTTCAATTATATTAGAAATGGCATAAACACATCGAATATGTTTATCAATCGTCCCAATAATTCTAAACATTTAACTATTTTAACAGGCCATGGTGCAAGGGTTGAATGGTACGGTTGTTATCCATAAAAGTAGGATCCATGTTACGGCCGTAATGATCTCAAGTTACGGTCTCGCAAGAATTCTGAGTGAAAGTCTACCGATTTGTCAATATATGAAGGTTCGATAATTACTTTTAATTTATTATTTTCAAGTATTTTTTTCATTGTCTTGTCCTAATAATTATGTGTAGAAAATTGAATGGTTGCTATGAAATTAATATCCAGACTTTATTGCATGCAGATAAGGCATGGAGAATAATCTTGCCAATCTATGTGCGTTTGGGTATTTAAAATAAACATTATATGGCAAGCGGTGGACGATTGACCACCTTTCATATGCTAATAAGGTCTTTGAGACAAGGAACGTAAAATCAAAGTGTGTTTTTTTGTTACTTTCCTTTGTCATAATTTGAGTTAATGTGATGTGAAATCTTTTATTACAAATAATTTATACTTGAGAACATGTTGGAACTGAGTTTTATGACATGGTATTATTAGACAATTCGGGTTTGTTTGTCTGCGTGTATGTTGATGATAATAAAGTTTAGAAGATAGATTATGATTTTTATTTTCAAGAAGATTATATTTTATAAACTTCAATATTAGTTAATGGTATATATTTTAAACCATTTTCATTTAAATATATAAAAATATAATAAATATTAATATTTACGAGAAGAGGAAGATAAATGTTTGTAATATTATAATAATAATTTTTTATATTTTAATTTTTAACATTTTTTTGAAAAATAATAGTTATAATTAATTTTTAATTGATAAAGATAGTGAAGTTAAAATCTTAGATCTAATGATGAGAATTTATTAAAACATATTATTCTAAAATATATTTTATGTTGCTATATATATTGTACGATATTTTATTTAATTAGTATTCTCTGTCATCAAGTATACACCTTTCACTTTAAGTTAAAGTAGGCAATTTCAATTAGTTATTCTGCTAATGGTATGCTAAGAATTTTTTCCCAAAACATACAAGTTTAACATTTACAAATTTTTATTTTTATTTTTATAATTATAATTTAAAAAATAAAATAATTTTCTCATTTGTTTGATTATGATTGATGGGACAAATTTAAGAAATTATCTCTAATATAAAAAAATCTATTAGTAAATTTAAAAATTATCATTATGACAATTGTCCTTCCATACACTTTACACATCTCACATTTCACCTTTTTTCATATTTAAAATTTTGTCCACTACATAAATATTATATTTTATAATTAATTAATTGTATGTATCAAACAAATAAATAAAACTTTATTTTTCAATTAATAAATTATAGTTTGACCAATTTTTTATATATATATATATATATAAATTCTTATTTTGAAATTATTGAAAATAAATTTTTCTCTTATCATTAATTAATCAGTTAAATTTGATATGATTAACTAAATTTTTACTTTTATCATATAAATAATTAGTTATACAAATTTAAATTTAATAAAATATCAAAAATAACTCTAATTTAATAAATAATTCAATTTTTATAATTTGATTTTTATTTATTTATGTTTTAATAGTAATAATTTTCATTGTTACACAAGAAAATATAAATTTGGGAGATAGTAAGAGAGGATAAAAATCCACTTATGCTAAAGAAACAGTGTTTAATGAAGGGGTGACATAAATTGTTCAAAATTTTTCTTTAAAGCAGTCAGTTGAGGGAGTGAAGAGAGGATATGAGTCTGAAATATTAGACTCAGACAAAGAATTATTTTAAAATAGAAATTCAAAAGCTAAAATCTAGATAAACAACTTGTTGTGGTGAACTCTTAGCAAAAAATGTGGTAAGAGATTTATAAAAAAATGAATAGATAAGCTTTTAGACTATATCCCTATAGACTAGTGTTTGATACTGACTTTAAGATGGTAGATAGGTATAATATTTGATTTCTTTGAGCCTTTTGATTTTTTACAGTAATTGGTTCTTTTAGGCCATGGTGTTTTAGCTTGATTTGTTATGTTATCTCAGTATTAATAAAGAGTATGGATCCCATCAAAACCAATAACTAAAAAAAACCTAATACCTATTATTAAATTATATACTTATATAAATATTAAAAAATAATATTAATTGATTATTAATAGATTTATAAATGAAAAGTTCTTAACCAGCTAATCAAGATGGAAGGTTGTATAAATTGGAAGGACTCTTTTTAATATCTTTTTATATGAAGAATTAGTAGTTTAATGTTTATTACAACCATTATCTTATTTACAAAATATTTAGTAACACTTTAATAAATATAAAATAAAATATTTAGTAACACTATAATAGATATTATTTTATTTTAAGAAAAAAAATTATTTTTTAATGTAAATAAAATTTAATATCAATTGTTATAGAGTTATTTACATTTAATAATTGTCATTTTGTGATTTTCTTTTTAAATTTTTATCATTTAAATTTTAAATTTTAAGCAATCAGTTTGATTTTGACTTAATGATTAAGAATTTGTATTTTTTTTATAAAGTCATAAGTTTAAATTTTGTTAAAAATAATCAATCTTATCTGAAATAAGATAAATATATATTGAAATATGAAATATATATGAAAAAGGTGTAGAGCGCCAAGTCCTTACAGGGAGTTTGAATTGTAGTAGTTGTAAAAGAGTTAAAAACATGTATGCTACATTCCATGACAGGTGTAGAACAATAACAAAACATTCATTTGAATTTTAACATGATAAGCACCTTAAAAATTGTAGCATCCATTGTATAAATAGTATATTCGAGTCTTTAGACCCTAATAAACAATATAAATAGTATGTTAAAAGGCTAGAGCCTTATGATAATTCTTAACACAAATGTTAATTTTGTTTACTCTTTCCTTGTCTCAAATTTACACTTTAAACAAGAATTCATAAATAACTACATCATTGTGTATCAAGCATTACAATGGGGAAAGGTAAAATATAGTAAAATATTATAAAAACTAGTAGTAAGAGCCCCACATTACCATGCTCATATATACAATCTCAGAAAAAACAAATATGTTATTCTTTCATAATATCAAATAAAAATGGATGATAATACTAATAAATCTAGATTGTATTAGCGCATGACAAAATTAATTATGTGTCTTGGTTTTGACATAAACCAATGGATGACCTTCCTTGACAAAGAATAAAGAAAATTTAAAATAGAATATAATGCAATGAAAATATTACAAATAATCAAGAGCCTCTATGTTTTTATTGTATCATCCAATAAATATAAGAATACCAAACTTGTAATCTAAACAACCTCCTGCAACACACAACATAGTAGAAGCTCCCACACCATTGGCAAGTGATCTGGTCCACACCTATCTCTATCAAAACCAAATGCAACTTACATAAATATAGAATTTTATGAATATAGGAAAAAATAATGTACAACATACTAAAGTGTACAAATCCTATGAAGAAATCAAAAAAATGTTCATGCAAAGAAAGTTGAGTAGAGTAATCTAAGATGCCGTCATGGAATCAAAGTGAGGAAATAACCATTGTATTGTTACATCACCACTGCCAATGTTGCCCCCATTATTGTGGCCTCTATTTCTACCAACTCTTCACCCACTACCACCATCAACTTTGTAGGCCACCAAATCAAAGATTTGCATGCAACTTTAGCCTTCATGAAACACAAGATCTCAAAATTGCTCCATTTTCATCCCCTAAAATCATTTCTTTAGTCTTATGACCATGGTGAATGTAAATTAAAAAAAACCAAAATGCATTTTTAATCTATGACAATTAAAAGAAAAACTAATATGCATGTTCATTAGATAATATAATTTTCTTTTTGAAAACTACAAAAGTAATAAAATATTACCTTATGTCTCAAAATGTGTGAAGACCACTAGATACAACACACAAGGTGCTATTTTAAGGCCAATAGGCTATATCACCCTATCAGGTGAATGAAGAGGCTCAAAAATCATTTTGAAATTTTAGCTTTCCATCTTTTACTAACAAATGCTTCCACCACACAAAATGTTATCCACATATATTATAACGTAATTTATTACAATCACCTACTCTAAAACCTTATATACTATTGTGATACCCAAATAAAGAGGGAAAATTTTCAGCCTTAGAATATGTTTCTTAATCGAATTTGCCTTTATATACCTTGTTTGATCAAAACATCTCCTCTTTGTAGAGGATGGCTAAATTTTTCTACTTTCAACAAATGAACACCAACATCTCTATCTTTTGGATTACTTAGATTTACCATGTTTTTGAACAGGAGGAACCTTTGATCCTGTAGTGTGTAGCATCCAGGAAACTTAACCATATTTCAATGAGTCACACTTTAGATAAGATCCATTTTTGTTAATAATTTGAATATGGTTCCACTTGAATCACTTTCAAACTACATCTTAGCAACTTTTTAGTCGTATTGCTAAGCTCTTCATAATCAAATCGCATGGCTTTTTCCCCCAATTCTAATTCCTTTCCTGCCAAGGGTTTTGTCAACAGAGAGTTTTGAAATGATTACCAAACTATTGACAAAATTGAACTGGAAATCACTTCATTGATTTGTCCTTGCCATTCCATCTTTTCTTTGCAACAAACAATTTTTTCCCCATTTTCTGCCACAATCTCCAAGCTAAGAAGCATGAAGGGTCGAGATGCTGACAAGAAGTAAATTATTGATGACAACACACATCAATGATTAAATGATAGCTCAAAGGATTAAAATTTAGGCATCTTGATTCTCTAAGTGATGGTCATATGCAATTACATGGGAATTAAAAATCATTCATAATTGATATGTCTTGTTCACAGCGTCCACTACCTCGACACATGTGAAGACTTTCATAACATCCAATTTTTTCAATAAATTGTAGCTACCTAAATAATATATTTTATTTCTTTTGTTAAAGACCCTGCAGTTTCTTTTTGTAAAAGTTGAGCATATTTATCGGCATGCAAAACAACATAATTCAACTGGAGAGCGAAGCAAAGATTAATCACCTTTTAATGAAAAGCGAAGCCTATAGTCCCTTCCTCTAGGAATAATAATAACACTAAATATAATATATACATGGTAAATATAAATTATTTAATTATTGTTTTCAATAAATATTACCCACTTTTTATATAGATATTACTAAATATTGTTTTGTGCTTTTCTAAACTTTGAAAGTGATAATATTTCATATATATGATAACTATTTATTTAAATGAAGAAAAATAAGAAATATAAATTTAAAAATGAAAGACTTTTAATTTTTATGTAAAAACTAAATTAAGCAATTCACATAACGATTTAAATTGTAATACTAATATCATTGATCGGAATATATTATACACATAATGTATTTTGAATATTGTAGAAAACATAATTTTTTATTTAAGATGAAAATAGTTTTATTTTTAAAATGTTTTATAAAATTATTTTATTAAATTAAAATATTTTTACCATGTAAAAGAAGTTAATGTTTATAATTTATAAATAAAAAATTATAAACTTAAAAAGTCAAAGGTTAATATTATGATTTATAGAATTTAAAAATAATAATAAAAATAATAATTCAAGTAAAAGCTAAATAAATTGTAAAAACCTATTCATTTGTTCCATTCACTAAAATATGCATGCATGAGATTGTGTTATACGGCAAATTCGTTTCAATAAAAAAATGGACGAGTTTGTTTCCTAAACCCTAAACAATGTTTATAAATTTTACTTTAATTCAATGAAATAAATAGTGAACCCTAAACAATAATAGAAGTAAAACCCAATATTCCAATAGAATTCATGGTGTGCTATAGAGAAGAGTGTTGGAATGAATAGGAGAAGATAGCAACCAAAATATTAACTAGTTGGCGAAAGGAGCCTTAAGCATAGCCAGGGTCTGGGGTGAGATTTTGAAAGAGTTTTGGAGAACAATGTCGGGAATTCCAGAGCCAAATAGAGTGGTAGGCAGCAAGACAGTCCCTGGATTGGCACTGCCGAATGCAGAGATACCGAGAACAGTTTTATACTTGTCGAGATTGATCTGGTAGTGGACAAAGCCCTTTGGAAAGACGAACATGTCCCCGGCCGAGAGAGTTTGGTTGAAGAGCTTGTTGGCGCTGTCCACAAAGGCCACTGTGAGTGATCCATCTAGCACCAAGAAGAGTTCACTCGCACGGGGATGGAAGAGAGGGGGGACCACGCTGCTGGGCCCAAATTCAAAGATAGCCGAGGACACGCCTAGCCCAGACAGTCCTGGGAATTCTGTCATGGAGGCTCTCGTTACTTTAAAGTTGCCGCTGGCGGTGGAATTCTAACCTGCCCTGAAGCCTCTAAATGTGAAAAAATTCCCATCCAGGTTTCCACCACTAACATCACCGAAATCCGTTAACAGATCAGGATCTGCAGCTTCAACTTTCACTCCCACCATAATAACAATAAACATAGCTACACCCATTATTCCCACTACGTTTTTCGCCATCCTCGTCTTCTTTAATATCAATATCAAGAATTATAACGAGAATAAAAAATATATAGCTCCAATTGAATTGAATTGTTTTGTTGTGATGTTGCTTTGATCTGTTCTTCATTTATAGAATCCCTACAATGAATAAATGGCCGATATAGTAGTACCAGTAAGCCCATGAAACTTGTGGACAAGAGAAAAATGACAATTTTTATTGCCGCGTAGGTCATAAATTTATCTTATCATTGAATTGCCTTGTGTGACCCATTCAACTTACACTTTAAAAAATGCTGTCGAGAAGGAATGTAGAAAAGGACGTAGACGGTTTTTTTTATTTTTTACATTTGGATTATGGTAATATGGATGGTGCGTTCTCCATTCATTGTAGTATATTACATTGTATAATTTATTCATGAGAGCATTCTCAATGAGACCGTTATTTTAATATTAAATTAAAGCCAAGCAATATGATCCACATATTAGTACCCCAATGCCTCCACGCTTAGCAGGAGTCCAAACAACTCGTTCGTTGTTCTCTTTGTTTTTATAAATAATATTATTGATTTTTTATTTTATTTGACAAGACTGAAATAAGTTAACTCTTACTACTCCCTTGTATTTATTTTCCTTATGTTATTGTAATAGAGTGAATAATTGGTAGGTAAGGTAGTTTAATGAATCAGGTAATTATAGCACATCCTCTTCTTGTATATTTTTTAATACAATAAGGATCATTGTTATTGTAGAGTTCTTGTGTGCTCACTCTACGAGATTATTACTTAATGCCCTATTCTACCATGGTATCAAAGCTCTAGGTTCTAGTAATGAATGTAAGTTTATCTCTTTGATTTATATTTTGTATTGTTTTGAATTTATTAATAGTAAGTTGCATATTGTTCTATTGGAATTTGCATGTTTGTGTATTAGTATATATGGGTTGTTACATATTTGAAATGAATGGTTGAAAAGAGGGTTTGAATTTACTAAATGCCTCTACATTAGCATAGATCATGACATCATACAACCTTTTGATATGATAAGATAGTATTTATCTATGAAAGAAATAAATGTTTCAAAGACATAAGGTTGCCTAATATCAAAGTGCATGCAAAGGAGGAATTAGCACTCTTGATGAGGTTTACCATAACCTCAACTTCAATTAAGTACTTGTCTTTTCTATGCACAATTCTTGGAGGTGTTGGTAATGGTGGAATTTGTTGAGATGGTGTTTCAAAATCGTTATTACTTTCATTGTTCAGAGGTGAGATGACATATTCTTCATTGTTTATTTGTTCATTATATATTTCCATAAAATTTTCTTGATGGTTAATTTCATCATTATTTGTTTTCATCAAATTTTCTTCATTCATAGGGGGTGAAGCATCATACATAGACTCATCATCAAAAAAATTGAAAACTTGAAACATTGAGTGTAAACTTCCAACATTATCTAATTCATTATTGTCAATTTCATTATTATTCATTTCATTATGGTCAATTTTATCATTATTCAGTTCATTATGGTCAATTTCATCATTGTTTGATTCATTATTATCAATTGGCTAAAAATCTATGGCATTTAGTTCATCAAGATTAGGGTTTGTACCTTATCTACCATGAAGTTTTTGCATTCACATCTTGTGTTTCTCTCTTAAATATTCTAATTCCTCTGATATTTTGTTCTTCAACATCTACCTCTTCTTCGAAAGTGTTTTGTCACCCATCAAGGACAATTGACAACTTTTCAAAGGTGGCGTTGAGTACATAGGTATTGCATATCCCATAGAAGTACATAGAGAATGTTTGTGGCAACAAAATTATTGATTTGGGTTTAAAATAGACATTGAAAACATTGTTTAGTCTATAATAATAATAACACAATCATATTATTATTTATACTAGGTTTTAATTCATTGTTTGTGGGGACAAAATTATTGATTTGGGTTAAAAATAGACATTGAAAACATTGCTTAGTCTATAATAATAATAACACAATCATATTATTTTTTATACTAGGTTTTACTTCATCCAACATATTGAGAAGCATATATTAGGAATAACTTGATCATATTATGTAATAACATGATTACGTTACTATGAATACTTGGTTGGTGTTAGAAATTGACATTGAGAACTAAGTGTTATCTATATTAATAATAGTGTGATTACATTATTAAATAACATAATCATGTTATGCTTAATATAGATAAGGGATTAGGGATTAGGGATTAAGGCATTAGTGCATAGGGTTTAGTGATTAATTATTATAATTTATGTTTTAAGGATTAGGGATTATAATTTATTTTTTAGTGTTTAGGGATTAGGGACTAAGGCATGTACGGTCTAGGTTCAAGGGTGTATATAATGTCTAATATCTTTATGTCATGTGTGAACCTAATTTTTTATACAAAGGATGCTAATTTGGACTAAATTAATTGGAAAATATGAAAATTTTTTGTTTTAAAATGTAGGGTATAGTGTTTAGGGCTTTGGTTGAGGGTACACAGGGTCAATCAGAAAGATAATTCTTAGTATAAATGATGTTAATTTAAGCTAAAAGTATTGGTTCAGAGTTTGAAGAGTTTATATTTATGCTTAAGAGTTTAGGGATTAGGAAATTTAAGCATCAGGGTTTAGGGACTAGATTTTAGGATATATAAATATAATCATGAATGTCATTGGCAAAAATTGGAGCTAATCAACCCCAAATCACATTTTATAGTCAAGAAATTAGGCTGAAGGGGCTCAAAATAGCCCCAATTTACTTCATATGCATAGTTAGATTGGTACACCAAAGGGTATGTTTTGGCAAAAGGTTTAAAAAATGCATTTTATGACATCTCATGATAAGTTTAGTTATATTATATGGCATGTATGTTTGTGTCATGTAGTGGGCATTAGAGCATAGGGCTTAAAATTTATGTTTTAGTAATTATGGATTAGGGCATAAGGTTTAGGTTTAAGGACTTGTATATAATGTCTAATCACTTTACTGCATGTGAACCTAATTATTACTAAAAATAATATTTATTGTGAATAAATCAATTGGTAAATAAGGAAAGCTTATGGTTCACAATTGAGGTTATAGTGTTTAGGGTTTATGGTTTAGGGATTAGGTTTAAATGCACATATATGCTTTAGGGTAGACAAGGTTAATTGCAAAGACAATTAGGAATAATTTGAATCACTTAGACCCATTTTTGACTATATAATGTGTTTTTGGTTTGTCATTATACCATTGATGTCATCATGCATATTGAGTGAATTAGTCAAATGGTGTAATTGGTCATGTGATTTAGGCTAAACTGGGCCATGTGAACTCAAATCTTTGTCTAAATGATATTAATTTGGGTTAAAGTGATTGGTTCAAGGTTTATTTTAGTGATTATTAAATTTATGGATTATGTCTTTGGGTATACATTTTATGGTATATAACGTACAATCATGATGGTGATTGGGAAGAATTTGAGTTCCTTCAACCAAGATCTATGAGAAAAGAATGTGAATTTGGGTTCAATTATCCCCCACATCATCATATATTGAGCCTATGAAGTCAATTGTGGTAATGAGTGATGTTATTTGACCATGTTTATCCCTATGAACCTAATTCTTACTATATATAAAGGATGTCAGTTTGGGCTAAATTTATTGGTTTAGGTTCTACAATTTAAAGGGTTTGTGGTGTAGGGCTTATGGATTAGGGTTTAAGGTAAATGGTATAGGGTTTAAGTTAAATAGTATAGGCTTTAGGGTTTAAGATATTAGATATAGGGTCCAATCACTAAGGTAATTGAAGAAAATATGTGTTTATTGTTCACCTATTTGTGATAATTACTTAAACATGTTTGTATTTCTAATAAAAGTAAGGTGAGTTAAACCATACATGTTGCATAAATTAACAATAAAATCGATTGAGCCATAAATTTGGTGTAGGATATTATTTTTTCTCAAATCACACCCTTAATTGTACAATTTGAATAATTGGATCAATTCATGATAAAATCAAATTTTCAATTTTGCTCCAAATCATATCTTGCTCTTTAAATGGTTCAAATTGGCCTCAAATTCCTCCTGGATTAAATGAATCAACTCTTTGGTTAATAATATATGACATGAAATTAGGGTTAATTTCACTCTAAATCACATTGAATATATAGTTTAAAATATGTTCACGTGGCTCATCTTGACCCTAATTACCTCCACAATTAAACTAATCAACATTTGCATTCATTAGCTGATGACTTCAAATTTATTTATCTCAAAACAACATTATATGCATGTAAAAATTGCATATAAATAAATTATGTTTCTTTTCTTCAATTGAGATAATGAAATTAGAGTTTATCAACCCCCAAATCACATTTTATAGTCATGTAATTAGGCTGAAGGGGCTCAAAATAAGCCTAATTTGCTTTAAATGCGCAACTAGATTGCTACTCCAAAGGCTAACTTTTATCTATATGTTTAAAAAATGCATTTCATGACATCTCATGATAAAATAAATTATATTGTAAGGCATTTATGTTTGCGACATGTATGTTTTTGACATCTCTAAACTTGACAAAAGCCAACTTATTATCTGGAAAATAGGGTACTAATGCATTGATATACCTTGAACATAGATCCTTATAGGACTTCAATTATTAACTAAAACAAACTTATCAAAGACTCAAACAATACTAAAAATTTTATAAAGGTTTTTCTTACAAGTTCCAAACTTCACCAATTATTCACAAAAACTAACGCAGTCCTATTTAACCAAATTTAGCCTCTTTTAGGATTGTATATACTCTTAACAAAGAATAAAATGACCCTTGATTTAATTTTTCTTATTCCAAAACACCATTTGAATCTTTTGAAGGGTATAAATTCTTTCTCAAATACCAAATTTCAAATAACTAATCCTTAAACATTTATAATATCATTGATCTCTCTTTTGAACCTAATACTCTAAGTCTGTTAGTACTCAACTAAAGGATCCTTGTACTCAAATTGTTTTCTGGACAATATAATTTATTTAATAATGTGTAAATTGAAATCTAAATCTAATCTATAAAATTATGAGTGACTTGGATTAGTGAGTCACCAAAAACCAACTTTTGACCTCTTGACCCTTTCTAAGATGAACTTGGATTATCTTCATTTTAAGGAAGATTAGACTCATGTCAAATAAATAATAAATTAATTAATATGTCAATACATATATAATTATCATTCAACACTATCAAATCTTTACAACAACATTAGTTTATAGAAACATTCTTAATCAACTAAGCTTTTATCTTAACACTACTAGGCCTAATGGCTCCTCTAGTAGGTCAAATTGCAAATTTAGGTTTTATGGTGTTGAGAATATATAACACGGTAATTTTATTAATGAAATCAGATTATAAATGCAATAACATGATCATGTTACTAATTCTACCACACTATTTGAATTTGAATTAAATTCCCACACCTTTTGGCTTTGGAATGAATTAGATTCCAAAGCCAAAGGCTTGGACTGTCAATGTATAGTTGAGTTTTAAAAGTTATGATAAGAAAAAACAAAATTTAACTTTGATTGCCAAATACACTAATAATTTCAATGTGAAAATTTAAAAACATAATGCCATCGTGACGAGCATGCTCTTCTCTTTCCAAAAATATGATTTTTATAATTTTTAGACTAATTTAAGGTTCCAAACTATGTTGATTTCCAATTATACTTTTCTTAGGCCACTACATGCCACAAAAACACATGCCTATAGAAGTTAATGTAATTTGTCTTATGTTGATCCAAGCTAAAAATAAGTTATATGGTCATAAATTAGGCCTAATTATACACATTCAAAATAAATTGATTTTTAGTTTTTTGATGTAGTTAAGCATATCACACAAATAGCTATCCATTTTTTCTTCATTTTTTAGGATCTATTTACTTGAAAAATTTATATAATAGTACTCATTGAAAAAATATAAAAAAATATAGGTCACAAACTATAAGATCTTATCTAAATTTTCCCCATAGGGTTTCAAATAATATTTAATGATGCTCAGCAAATGTTGTGTTGTACAGTCATCTATTTAGTATGTTTTATAAGAAAAATAGAAGTTTTTATTCAAATTTTAGATGTTTTTCCTAGTTATACTTAACACTTCTTAAAAAGATAATGGTTTGTAGACTATACTCGAAATTCTACATTTCATGTTCTTACACCATCTTCAAATTTAGAGTGTAAATATCTTAAATTATCTATAGAAGTTTAGATTTCTAAAATTTTAAGAAAATTATGTCCATAAGTAGGCCACTTTTTGTCTTCCAACTTTGTGTGCTTATACTTTATTCACATTTTTTTAATTATATCTATATTTTTTTATAATAGAATATTAATGTGTTCTTTATATTTTTATCATAATATAAATATATATATATATATATATATATATATATATATATATATATATATATAAATAATAGTAGAACCGATTTTGTCTGATATAGATAATTCATTGATCTAGACTCCTCCCTTCTTGGTAGTCCATTATATTATTTTTGGTAACTCATTTTTTATATATTCTACTCTTTTTGCATGAATAATATAATGAATTACATTGGTTTACTTACAATACTGATGTCAAAGCCTTACAAAGACCTTGATCGATACTTGTAATGACTTGGAAAGAAAGGCGATCGATAGAGATAGCAAAACTATGTAACCATAGACTTGGGATGTTTACAGTGAACATATAGGAGTAGATAATTGGTAAAGCTTGTAGCTATATGCAGCATTGTGAGGCAAGCTTGAATATCAATTAGTAAAAGGTGTAGTCAACATAAAATGACAAAGGAAACAAAGACAACTTAGTGACATGGGAAAGAGTCCTCCTTAGAAACCAAGGAAGCTTTACAAGCCTACAACAAACGTGGTAGATTAGTTAAGATAAATATTTTCAGATCAAGGGAATGCAAATAAGATATAATTATTATGAAGAATCACCTGGTCAAAATTTATATACAATTAAGCATTTCAAGCATGATTGAAAGGCATTCAATGCCCATAGACCTGTAATGCAACCAAACGTGGTGGTTGGGTGGCAAAAGAAAGAGAAGGTGAATAAAAAAAATTCAACTTGCCTCATCCTAGAACTTTGATCGATGCATCAGTCTTTGGCATATCAAAGTGAAAGACAGATTGCTACCTAGCATGTATATAATTAAAATAGTTAGTACAATGTAGAAGGATGCACCCATGTTGAAAGAAATAAAGTTTGAATATGTATAATGTAACAACCTATTGACGTTGGTGAATACGAACATAGACCCTAGCCAAGATCTGTGACCTAAAGATAAGAGTATAAATTGATCAAAAGAGCTCATAGATCTGAGACATGAGAGAGACCAGTACATATGTCCAATGCTAAGGATAGTATTGGAAGCACTAAAAGCCACCAAGGATACTCAAAAATTAAGAAATCAAAAAATCAAAAATTAATATTGTGATTTAAATAATTTAAAAATAACAATAAAAATAATTTTTCAGCTAATCTTTTAGGAAGATAAATAAATTTTAAAAACCTATTCATTTGTTCAACTCCCTAAAATATGCATGCATGAGATTGTGTTATACGGCAAAGTCGTTTCCATAAAAAATGCATTTGTTTCTTAAACACTAAACAAAGTTTACAAAATTTACTTTCATTCAATGAAACAAATAGTGAACCGTAAAAAATTAATAGAAGTGAAACAATATATTCCTATAGAATTCATGGTGTGCCATAGAGAAGAGAGTTGGGAGTGAATAGGAGAAAATAGCAAGCCAAATATTAACTAGTTTTAGAAAGGAGCCTTCAGCATGGCCAGTGTCTGGGGTGAGATTTTGAAAGAGTTTTGGAGAACAATGTAGAGAATTCCAGAGCCAAACAGAGTAGTAGGAAGCAAGACCGTCCCTGGATTGGCACTGCAGAATGCAGAGATACCGAGAACACTTTTATACTTGTCCAGATTGATCTGGTAGTGGACCAAGCCCTTTGGAAAGACGAACATGTCCCCGGCAGAGAGAGTCTGGTTGAAGAGCTTGTTGGTGCTGTCCACAAAGGCCACTGTGAGTGATCCATCTAGCACCAGGAAGAGTTCACTCGCACGCGGATGGAAGTGAGGGGGGACAACGCTAGTTGGCCCAAATTTAAAGAAAGCCGAAGACACGCCTCGCCCTGACAGTCCTGGGAATTCTGTCGTGGAGGCTCTCGTTTTTTTAAAGTTGCCGCTGGCGGTTGAATTCTGACTTACTGCCCTGAAGCCTCTAAATGTGAACAAGTTCCCATCCAGGTTTCCACTACTAACATCACCGAAATCAGTTAACAGATCAGGATCTGCAGCTTCCACATTCACTAGTCCCACCATAACAACAATAAACATAGCTACACCCATTATTCCCACCACCTTTTTCGCCATCCTCGTCTTCTTCAATATCAATATCAAGAATTATAACCACAATAAAATATAATGAAGACGGATTAGCTCCAATTGAATTGAATTGTTTTGTTGTGGTGTTGCTTTGTTCTTCTCTTAATTTATAGAATCCCTACAATGAATAAATTGCCGGCACAGTAGTACCAGTAGGCCCATGAAACTTGTGGATAAGAGAAAAATGACAATTTCTATTGCCGCGTGGGTCATAAATTTATGTTATCATTGAATTGCCTTGTCTGACCCATTCAACTTTAAAAATTGCTGTCCAGAAAGAATGTAGAAAAGGGCGCAGGCGGCTTTTTTCCTTTTCTTTTTTTCAAAAAAATTGTCGGATTATGGTAATATTGCATTATTCATTGTAGTATATTACATTGTATAGTTTATTCATCGGAGTATTCTCAATGATACCGGCATTTTAATATTAAACTAAAACCAAGCAATATGATCCAAACAACTCGTGCATTGTTCTCCTTGTTTTATAAGTAATATTATTGATTTTTCATTTGATTTGACAAGACAGAAATAAGTTTAAAGCCGTTCAATTATAATAATGATATAAAGTCTGAATAAATTAATAATAGAGTAACAATTTGATACCTTTTATTGATGTTCTATGCGTACTCGAGACAATAATAAGAACATTATAAACTTCAAAATTCAATGTAGCAGTATCAACATTGAAAGTTAACGAAGCTAGATTAGGTATAAGTTTATCTCTAGAATCTGAAATCATTACATCTAGGCTTTTCTCTTATTTTTTTAACTATCAATGTAACAAAGGATTTGGCCAAGTATGAGAAGATAAGTGATAGTGAATCTAATAAAGAATATAGTTAATATTGATTGTATTCTTTATAAGTAATTGTGAATTTGTAATATATTGTCTTCGTCACATACCCAAAAAAAAATATGATCAATCATTTTTTTAATTAATATCTACATACATTTAAAAATAATATGATAATAATGTAATAAATCCTCTTAACAAAAATCGCAATTTGTTTTTTGTTAAGAACAAATGTCATGGTTACTTTATATCCTCTCATGTCTATCATGTAGTAAGGGATAGTTCATGAATATTGACCATAACCAGTGAATGGTGAGTACTTGGTAGCACAAGCCATCAATAAGATGGTTACATTCAAGAAATTTAAACATGAAAAGGATCTTAATAAAAAAAATTTGGTTGGTTCCAGCGACGGTTAACTAACATTTACCTTTCTCTATTCATAAACCACATAGAAGATTAACATCTCAAGGATTCAATCCTCGGTACATTATTCAACTTAAAGAATACTCAATTTCTCACTTTGTTTTGATTTGTTTCCTATCAAAGTTGGATTTAAAAAAATAGCTCTTCATGTACAGTACTAACATAGAATGATGGAACTATCTCATCATGATAAAAGGTGACAAGTCCTAATAGAAGTACAAAATAAGGGTTAGTATGTTATTAATTTGATTTTACAATTCAATAGTCTTGATCAATAATGAATAGTAATAACTCAAGGGTATATGATCTTTCTATTGGAGACAAGGTTCAAACCACTCACCATCACATTGTAGCATGGTCTAAAGATGAGATAGGCATAAAGGCGATTGTTTTCCATCCTTTACAAGATAATGTAGTAGAGGCCAAAATGAGAAATTCTTAATATTTTCTAAGCATGCTCATACCTAATCCAAGATAAGTATGAATGTTAATTCTAATCGTAGAGATGGAGATTACAATGAACCAAGTAGGGCATTCAACTGATATAATTCTTACACATCTTATAGGAGCAAATACGTATTATTGTACTTCTTTTCGAAGAATATTCTTCTATCACAACCTATAAAAGGTCCAAGCATGCTTATAGACCTCAATAAGGGCTATATTCATCCATATAATATGGCATAAAATACATCATTATATTTAAATTTAAGATGTCCAAGCTTATCAATATAATAATATAGACAAGAGTGTCATTTTAATTCCCTTTCATGGGCTTCTTTCCAAGCATAAGTAACCAAGAGATAACAATTATTAATAAGCAAGAATAAAGGCATTGATTACTAAGTTTAGATTCTTAGTGAATAAATACTACAAGTTTTCTCAAAGAGATGGGACAACATAGGTTTTGTTCCATATCCAACTTCTTAAGTTAATCAAGCCCTCTTACAACCCCCTTAAGTCTTTAGTAAAATGGTAAAAATAATACTCCTGGAGAGCCTAACATATATAGAATTGTTAAATAAATAACTTTACTCATATACTACCATTTCATAATACCAACTGCACTTCATTTATATGTTAAATAAATCATATTTAAGCTATATATAGAATGCAATTAATATTTATCACTCTATTTACACCATATTTTACTTGTATAATGTTATAACATTACAATCATTTCTCTCACAAATCTTGATAATTTAGTACACATTAATGTTTATTCTGTCATACTATTTTTCTCTAGATTATTTACTAATGATGCCACACTTCCCATTAAAATATACTTAAGGTGAACACAATAATAAATTTTTACCTTGGTTTATACCATTCATATTTAACAGATAAAAAGAACATGTTACAACCCAACATCATGATCTAATTTCAACATAATGAC